>JAQGCP010002623.1:0-10133 GCA_034699885.1 Acrobeloides thornei | reverse complement strand
TGCTCAATGTAGCTTGTAACATCTGCATTGGCGTGCACTTTGGAATCATCATGGATAAAAATTGGATGCTCGATGCTATAAGTAACTTGGCGGAGTTCATGAACAAATTTTTCCAATATTTTTTTGTAGGATTCCGGAGAAATTTCACTGTCAAAAAAATATGGTCCAATAATGAGTCCAGCATTCATAGCCGCCCAAACTGTTATATGGGGTTCTTGGGAGGGTTGGTATTGTCGAACGACATTGTGAGGCCAATTGACGGAGTCATCAGTTTTTCGATTTGCAGTATAGACTAAATTATTGCATTCAACACGCCCACCGATGTAGAATTTGGCTTCACCAGTGAACCACATAGATTTTAGAATAGGTGACCATTTGTGGATATGATCAAGTTGATCCTAGAAAAAATTAAAATGTGTTTTTTCAGATTAGCTTGTAAATATCTACAAAAAATGGCAAAACTTTTTGACCAGAGTGCATACATTACCAATGGGGGGGGACTGTCCCCCCCCCCTCCTCATGTAGCTAGCATCGAGCCAAAAGTTAAAGATTCATATAGCCTCGGAGTGGTGAAGCCGGCTAGAAACTACCTCAGGCTAAAAAAAAGGTCCTTTTTTGGTCGACACCATATAGCCTCGAGGTAGCTTGTCCCCTCCTCCTTGTTCATGTATAGTCCCTTATGAAATTTTTAGCCAGCCAACGTTGCTTCAACTTTACAAATTTCAACGAAAAAGGAAAAAATGCAATAAAAACAAGTTCTCTCAAATTTCGTAAAAATTTTTCAAATTCAACTTTGATGTAAAGTTTCATAAATGACCTGAGTCCGTTCGACTTGCGCTTGAAAATAGGCAGAGCTAGCCAACTGTTCCAACAATTATCGCTTTCAAGCCAAAAGCTTTTGCAACAACACGTTGGAAGATGAAATGTGTGTAAAAATCTCAAGGCAATTAATGACCCTGCCAGAATGTTACGAAAAAAATTAATATTAGTCATTCTATCAGGTTGTTCAATAGGTATTGTGAAATTTCTTTTGGTCACCTACAGGGCTGCAGAAATTAATTTTCGACAGAAATTTTTTTCAGTGTTAGGCAAGAGTGCATTCTGGACACGATCTAATCGGTCTTCTTGGGTATAGACTCGAATCAAACGAAAGGTTGGAAACGATACGAACATACAAGGGCAAGCAGGGGGTACTGGGCCCAAAATACGAATTGGTCTCAAAGGTTACTGTCGACCAAAAAAAAACATCGACAGGCGAAAAAGTCGAAATACGAAATCGTAGTCAAATTGAATTCGTATATACGTTTTGGACGTATTCATCGTCAAAATACGAATTGGTTCATTAATTTTTCCCCCGATACGACAAATTAGAGGGGGGTACAATACCCCCCTTACCCATGTATGGATACGAATGAAACTATTGAATGAATTTTGGCCAAAAAATCAAATTTATCAAAAATTTTGGCCAAAAATCTATTTTTGACTGAAAATTTAATTTTTTAACAAAAATTCGATTTTTGAAGTTGAGTAAGGGGGTCGACGCCGCATGCCAAAATGAGTCCCGCTCGCAACGAGTAATATAAACAAATTTTGAAACTTTCCTTTTTCTAACAAGATGTTTGAACGCCTAAATTTCTGACGTTAAAAATATCTATGTAAAACATCCGAGTCTCGGGAAAAAACCAAATTAGTCCATTAATTGAAAAAAGCTTAAAGAAACATGAAGACAAGATACTAAAATGTAATGTGTTTTCACATACTTTTGTGACTTGTGAACATTTTCAAACATATGTCAATAACATGTGAAAATTGAACGACTCTTGAGGGAAATATTTTAACAAAAAATATCCAATTTGTATATCGAAAATGGGTTGATAAATTCCGGGGAAAAGTTGAGCCGCTGTTCAATATGATCATAAAAAAATGGGAATTTTTTATAATGCCAAGCATGGCGCGCAAAAAAAACAGAAAAGGGCAAATTAAAAATAAATGTCGCCAATAGACTCAGCTCGCCAAGAGCTTCAAAACGAGTACCATATCATGAGGATTTGGGGGGTTTTTCCATGGCCGAGTGGGTAAAATAACTGATTTGCACTTTAAATGATTGCAAAGTGTTTTAGATAAAAAAAATAGAGATATACACAAATTTTCATGAAAATTGGACAACTTTAATTCGAGCTGGGATTCGAACTCGCGTCTTTAAAGTGCCAATCAATCACTTTACCCACTCGGCCATAGGAAAACCCTCAAAGCTCCATAATATGGTACTCGTTTTGAAGCTTTTCGGGATGGGATTCGAACCCGTGCCCTATGAGTGAAGTCCGAGCACGTTAGCTACTCGGCCATGGAAACCCCCAAATCCCATAATATGATACTCGTTTTGAAGCTCCCTACGTACCTGGGATTGAACCAGCGACTTGCAGATAAAAATTTTTTCTCCAAAAATTAATGATAGTTAAAAAATTTTCATGTAATTTTAAGGGGCTTACTTTTACAACTTTTTATGAATCGCTAAAATAAAAATTTCGATCATGATCGGATCGAAACCACGCCAATAACATGGATGACCAGCATATTAGCCATTAGGCCATGCATACTCAGCTTTTTGGGGATTTCGTCATGACACAGCGTTTACCACAAAATGTTACTAAAATAACAAGCAGAGAACCTTTCCGGTCATTTCTAGAATAAATTCAGCTTTAATTTGTTGTTAAACGTATTTGCCAACACATCTGTGTCCTTCTTCCAGGAGTCATGCTTATGCACGGCGCTCCAAAATTGTAAAAAAGGGGGCAACACTGTGTCTCTGATTTTCAATTAAAATTTCGTTTCAATAATAGCTAAAACATCATCAACGAAAAGCATTGAAATTCGAATTTTAGTTCATTTTCGCTTCAATACACCCATTTCCTTCCCTGGATCAGGGTCATGAAAAAAATGTGCTTTTGAGCTATGATATTTCAACCAATGGGAAGACATTTTGCAAATGATTTTCGAAGCTATTGTGGATCAGGGGGAGAATTTTTGACCCTGGGGGTCACCCCTGACCCCCCAGGTCACCCCGACCCCTCAGATCAAAATAGTTCCAAAAATTTGTTTGTTTTACTACCAATTTTAGGTGTTTCCCATTTTTTTACAAGTTTGGAGCGCCGTGTTACGTCTTACGTATTACGTTCACTGCGCGTTTGCCGACATAGAGAAGAATTCCCAGGGTTCGTTCATGACCAGAAACCAAAGGCTTACTAAGACAATCTTGTTTTTTTATTTATTTAATTCGAATTGATTAAAAAGCCGCTCTTCTTTGAAATCCTCAAAATTAAATTAGCATAAAAAATTTTCATTTTGTTTTTAGGACGAATTCAAGTTCTTGAGTGCACAAAATGCAAAATTTTTTGGATTCTGCTGAGAATTTGAACTTGAGAGCAATTTCTACGAGTCGACAGTCTTCACCACTTGGCCATGAGGGATTCTTCATCGACATTATTAAATTTCAACTATATGACTTATACTACATATCAACATTTAGCCTCGGAAGCTTGTTGATGGAGAAACGTTTTTTCAAACCAAGTACTAGTATAAAAAAAGGTCGAAAAAGCTATATTTTCCCTGAATCAGGGTCAAGGAAGAATTTTCATTCTTCGGAAATTCACACAGTCGATTTCTCACATCAAATTACCCACAATAGGATCTTTTTTGTGAAAATAAATTTTTTTCGAGATGCGGCTACAAAGTATACCACACCCTCTTTAAGCTTAAACCTAACCCTAGGCTTAAGCCTAAGCTTAAGTTTAGGCTTAGAAGCCTAAACTTAAGCCTAGGCTTAAGCCTAAACTTACTCTTAAGCCTAAGCCTAGGCTTAGGCTTAGTCTTAAGCGTAGTGTCCAAAATCAAAAAATCATCAATTATTTTGAATACAATTTAACTTTAAAAAAATTTGATTTTGAAACTAAAATTCAACATTTGAGTTTGTTTGCATTGAAACCTCCGGCCCGAGGACAAGTGGGAAAACCTAAACATTTCATTTTTTCTCATCTTACCGAAACAATAACATCGAGTACTCGCATGGTGCTACAGCCCAAAAAACCTAGCCCAACGATTTGAATAGGCTTGTCAACAATAAACCTAAAAATTGAAGAAAAAATTTTTGCCAATTTTTTTCTTACCCTGAATGTTGATCATACTTTGAATAGGTAATTACGACCCCTGCGCCGCGAGGGCCCCGAAAATGGGGGGGGGGGCGCCAAAAGGCAAAATTTCCTTTAGACCCCCCCCCCCCGCGCCGCGCGAGGAGGTTTACGACCCCCTATTCATCTATGATGTTGATATGTAGTATTTCGTTCGACAACTTGACTGACATCATTAAATCGTTTCAGCACATAAACCTTGTTTATGGGGTCTATAAACTTTGTTCATGAAGTCCATAAACTTTATGTACTTTTCTTCGAGTGATGTCAACGTGTGCTTTTTGGCCAAGCAATCAAAAAAGTATTATATGAAAGCTGCAAAAACTTTTCGACGGGTCTGGAATCCGAACTAGAAACGTTAAGATAAAAAATCTAGCATTCTAACCACTAAGCTATAGTCTGTTTCAGCGGTCGGCCAAAAAAAGTTGTATACGTATAGTCAAGTGGACAAGGAAACCGACCGTCCGCTCTGGCAAGTTACTAACGTTGGGCCCGCAGGTTCGATCCTACTAGGGCAAAAATGTTGATCTTCAAAAAAATCTTTTACAGCAAACAATTTTTGCTCTAAAAGAAGTGTAAAAGAGATTTTGTTGAACATCAAAATTTTTGCCCTAATGGGGGTCGAACCTGCGGGCTCAACGTTGCTCGGGTTTCTTGTTCACTTAACCATGCTGTATACAACTTTTTTGCTCGATGGCTGAAACAGACTATATGGAGACTTGTTAGCCAAGACACTACAAAAAGGTACTCATTTTGATCATCTCGATGAGCTGAGTTGATTGGAAATAGTCTAACAAGGTGAAGGAAGCATTTTCACGCGACGGGGATGTGCACGTTAGATTTTTCACACTATTTTTACCCCTAGAAAGTCATTTTTCAACAAAAAAATTTTTGAAGAAAGGACCCTAATTTGCATCCTCCTTTAACAATTCATTAACTTTGTTATTAGAATTCATATATTAGAACTTTGATATTAGAAATCTAATTTTCAAGTGTTCTTCGAACGTCTAGTACGGTTGACTAAAAAATTAACAAGCATAAGCATGTTCGTAGAACCCATTTCGCATCTACTTAATTCAATTTGTTCAATTACACGACTAGAAAACCCCCATTAAACAATTAGGTTGAGTGAAAACTAACAACTTGATCTTAGACTAAGGCTAAGCTGTTTTATTACTACTTGGAAGTCGTCAGTTCTTTACAATAAATGTGCATTAAAATTAATGCGTTTCTTTTAAGGCTGCATTCAGGCATGTCAAAAAAGTTGTTAAAATTTGTCAAAAAGTTGTCAAAAATGTCTAACTTTGCCTGATTTTCAATAAAATCGTGTATTATTGAAACGATTAGCCATGAAGCATAAAATTTTATTCATCGAGAAGCGTAAAATTTGCTGCAACATGACCAATCGTCTCAACAAACATGATTTTATTGAAAATCAGGCAAAGTTAGACTTTTTTGACATGCTTGAACGCAGTCTACCGAAAAATCATGTATTGGGTCGTTCGAAAAATAACCGGCTTTTGCAGATTCAATCGTATCGTTATAAAAATGACTCCTCTTTGGGGGTTTTTCTATGCGGGGAATCGATTGTGTACATGAAATGGTCTGTGTATCAAAACGAAAACCTGAATTTGAATTCCTGAAAGAATTTTTGAAAAATTCCACCGGCCAATCGATAGAGCGCGCATCGAAAAAGCGGTGATATCCCAATTTTCGTGTAAAAAAATTCTACGTTGTTGAGGAAATTTAGTTCCAAGTTTGATCAAAAATGATTGAAATTTGCATAAATTGACCGAAATTTAGGCAACTAAATTTTCTCAAAAACAAAGAATATGTTTTTCACGAAAATTGGGGGTACTACGGTTTTCCGATGCTATCGATTGGCGATGGAATTTTTCAAAAATTCTTCAAAAATTCCTTCAGGAATCCAAATTCAGGTTTTCGTTTCAATACACAGACCAGTTCACTATTGTTTTCCGAGTGTGAAAATTGGGAGTACTACCGTTTTCCGATGCGCTCTATTGAAGGCGATGTGTAATTTTTCAAAAATTCCTTCAGGAATTCAAATTCAGGTTTTCGTTTCAATATACAGACTATTTCAGTGCGCAATCGATGCTCCGCATAGGAAAACCTCTCCGAGGAGTCACTTTTTATAACGATACGATTGAATCTGCAAAAGCCGGTTATTCTCCGAACGACCCCAATACTTTCTAGAGTCTTTCGCATAGTTGTATACGGTGAAATAAGATGTCCAATATTTTGATATTTGTACACAAAATAAATGCGGCTGTCTGCTCCATCTTAGCAGTATTAGGCTGCTGTTTCTTAATATTCTTGATCAAAAAGAAGACGGTTATGGAAATGAAGAATTATAGTAAAATTTTGCTTCAAGGCTGTATAGTGGATTTGTTGTTTGCATTGAGCATGTTGATCTCAGCACCGGTAGGTGTTTTCAAATTTACAGTGTGGTGCTAAATAACCCCACCCCTTTTTCCCGATCAAAATTTTTGTGTATTACAACGAAAACATGTAGACAAATTCAAAATTTCAAACGCAATTATCTCGAAAACTACAACGATTCAAAGCATGTCGTAAAAACCAAAAATGCTCCATTTTTCATGAACTTTCCGAATATCAACAAAAATTGGCAACTTTTTCCCCACTTGACTGGTCTTTTAAATCTAAACAATTTATTTTAGATCATCTTACTGGATAAGAGTACTGCCTATCTTGTCTTGAATTCCATCTTTAGCTCACTAATTGATGGCCAAGGCTTTCGCTACGCAGTGACTCTAATATGGGTGTTCACCTTTAGTCTTATAGTCCCTTCATCACCAATACAATTTGTTTATAGATATTTGGTTTTTTGCAAGTAATACAAATCTAGGGTTGTAGGACAACTCGAAACAAAAAATGGACAGCTCGAAGTTGCCAAAAAAATAAACAAAAAAATTTTATTTATCATTTCGAGTTATCCATTGGCATACATGGGCAGACCCCAGGTGACCCTAGGTTTTTCACCTGAGGGAGTTGTGGATCGGGATCAAGGGAGAGTTGTGGGTTGTGAGTCAGGGTTGAAGGGGGGTTGTGGGGGGGGGGAGGAGGACGTAAAATGTAGCTCGGAAAGCCGACATATTGAGGATTAATAGTAAAAAAGTAGGTTGCTTGGAGTAGCATATTTATACGTAATCTTTTTTTGTTGCCAACTTTTCGACCCCATTGGGTGGGGAACCAAATGAGGGTTGTGGGTTTTTAAAAAATTGTACCTTGGATGCTGCCCATGTATACACATTGGTGCTTCGAGTTGTCCGTTTCATTTTTTTCCTACACTCAAATCTAGAAAAGTTGATTTTTTTGCCTAAAAAATTCAAAAAGTTTGTGTATTACAAAGAAAACATGTGCACAAATTCAAAATTTCAAACGCAATTTTCTCAAAAACTACTAAATCTCCAGAGCATACCGTAAAAACAAGAAATTCTTTTTAGGAAACAAGATATTAACACAGCTCATTATATCGGATATTTAGCCGTTCCTATAGGTCTAACAACGATTTATATTATAATGGTATTTTTTGGGTGTTTCCCGTCGGCGGATGATGTAGAAATAGCAGAAGAAAATATCGGATATTTGTTCAATGATGGAATTCCAAGAGAAAATGTGACATTAGGGCTGCGGGCTGATGCAGTAAGTATTGAAAAATTGTTCCATAACTTTACGAATTTTTTCCTGGGGTGACAGGTTAGTCCTGAGGACAAGTTAGTCCCAAGGGCAACAAGTTGTTAATTACCCTGCGTAGAATTAGAGGGATCTTAAATAGTAAGCAAGTCTGAATTGTACAACTTGGGCTATAACTAGTCCAAGCCATAGCTGTTTAGACTATCCCTACTCGAGCCATAGTTGTTTTGACTATCCCCGTACATAGCGGAACTAAATTTTTACCAAAAATCCGATTTTTTCGAAGCTTCCCGAAATCCGGGTTTTTCTAATTTTCGAAAAAATCCGATTTTCGCTTGTTTACAAAAATCCAATTTTTCGAATTTTCGTCAAAATCCTATACTTGGGAGGATAGTTATTTTGCTTACCTTACCCTGATTCAGGGAAGGGATATATGTTTTGAAGCGAAAATCTTATACCATAAAATTTAGAATTCAATCATGTTAAGATGTATACTTTTAATGAATTTCATCATGAATATTACCAGTTACTCGACCATAACATTTTGCACGTATCAAATGTGGAAGTTTTTTAAATCTTCATCCCAACATCTACAGAAGAAAACTAAAGATGCCCAAGCGCAGATTACCAGAGCTTTATTTTGTCAAGTAAGCAAAAAAACTAACTGGATCTATTGTGGATCAGGGGTCATCTCAGGGTCAAAAATCAAAAAAAAATTTTTCTAAATTTTTAAAGA
The DNA here is from genome assembly GCA_034699885.1 of Acrobeloides thornei. Classification (NCBI taxonomy): domain Eukaryota; kingdom Metazoa; phylum Nematoda; class Chromadorea; order Rhabditida; family Cephalobidae; genus Acrobeloides; species Acrobeloides thornei. The sequence goes on along the minus strand of JAQGCP010002623.1, from coordinate 1,538 downwards.
AATGACATATTTAGGGGTAATTTTATGCGAAAAATCGATTGCGCGCATTCCCGAAGCGTGAAAACCTTTGTTTCATCCTAAAAAATTGAAAAATACGTGTATTGAAACGAAAATGAACCCTCTTGATCCACAATAGCTTCAAATAACTTTTTATGCTAACTTTCTAAAATTTAGATGCTCTCGCCAATCGTTCTTGTCATGCTTCCACTTGTTTATATCGTTGGCTCTATGGCATTTGGCATTTCCAATGCGACGATTAGCATCGCCTTAAACTTGGGATTTTCATGGATGCCGATGGTGAACTGCTTTACCACTATTTTCTTTGTCAAACCATATAGGATTGCTGTGGAAAAACTGTTGTGTGGCAGATGCTGTACAATAAGTTCGAAGTGGACTAACGAAGTCACTAGTTTCGTTAAAGTTAAACCAAGGGTGGCATTTACCAGTGCAGCTAATTCGGTCAAGGTTCAACATTTAACATTGAAACGGTCGATGACGTGTTAAACTTCGATATACATGGAAATTTTTTTATTTTATTTATTGTTTATAATTTATTATATTAATAAAGATTTTTTATATTATTTTTGTGGTCTTGAACACACGTGCGAAAACCCCACCCGCCCGGGGGTTTGGAGACAAGTTAGTCCCTCTATGTACAGGGATAATCAAAACAGCTATGGATGGGTCGGGGATAGTCCAAACATCTATGGCGGTGGCTGGGGATAGACATAATTTACTACATCTTAGGCTGGTGTTAAGGTAGTATGAAAGTGTCAAGGTAGCAAATTATGTTTATAGCCCATCCATAGTATTTTTGACTATCACCATCGGAGCTATAGATGTTTTGACTATCCCCGTACATAGCAGCACTAACTTGTAATATTGGACTAACTTGTCACTCCGGGACTAACTTGTCACGGGACTAACTTGACTTTGTTGGGACTAACTTGTCCTTGGGACTACATATGCGCGCTAATCATTGCGGTGTGAAAATGAATAATTTGCGGTGAACAAATGTGACGATGCACAAATTTCGGGGCGCAATTATTAGCGCTCATATGTCGGGGCGCAATTATTAGTGCGCATATTTAGGGGTGCAAATGTCGGTACGCAAATGTAGGGGCACAAATGTCGATGCGCAATGTTAGAGCGCATATGTCGGAGCGCACAAATCGGGTGTTCAAAAGTTGGGTGCGCAAGTGTCGTTGCGCATATGTGAGAGCACAAAAGTCTCCCTCCCCACCCGTTCAATCTACACATCTTTTTGTTGTAATCCCTGTGAAATTTGTTTATTGAAGCGAAAATATGAAGAGGAAAAAAATATTTTTGAACAAATTTTTTGCATGGATGAGCAAAACGTTATATGTATAATAAAAATAGCAAAATAAATTTACATTTTAATTGGAAATTTTATTTGAATTGACCTCTGTTATTTGTAAAACTTGGGTAAATTTTTGAAGTTAATTTTGAAATCTAAACTGCGTATGTTCTTCTAGTTTCTAAGAACTTTTCTCTTTCTTCGAAATTAATGCCTACAA
>JAQGCP010002622.1:0-10138 GCA_034699885.1 Acrobeloides thornei | reverse complement strand
AAATTTTTTTATATGACGATACAATTTTATATGCTAAAATTGTTATATTAACTTTTTAAGCGTAAACTTTTATTGAATGATTCAAGAATAATTGTTCGACGAGAGGGCCAACTTCTTCTTCAGTTTATGTTTGTGTGCACATATAAATCGGTAATATGTGCATTATGGACGTGGTACCCAACGTCTGATGAACTCGCGTATGCTGTTTTTCTTAGCTTTTCTCTTATAGAATCCGGTTATGCGCCATATTTGTATCTTTTCATGAACAGGTAGGACTTTATTATTGGACTTTTAAAATTTATTTTTTACAGAACCTTACGAAAGTGCACATTAAAAATTCTTTCAAATTTTTTTGGAATGAACTTCCTTGCTACCAACGTAAATACGACTGCCATCAATGCGTGGTGATATTTTAATATTTTTATTTTGTATGTTACAATAAAGAAATGGCTTACACATGAAAATTTTTTGCAACAAATGAAAGTATACAAAATTTTTCTCTCTTATACTGCCAAACTTGACATTCATGAAAAATGGTTCTAGGTTATATACTAGTTACCAGGTTTAATAACAGATATGCCTCTTCGATTATTTTGTGATTCAGACGTTTTAAAAACGGTTGTCGGTTGAGTTTGGGTGGACAAACAGTTCTTGACGATAGACCCATATAAATTTTTCAATGATCTTCGGATTTCTGAGTTAAAAATAAACAAAACAACCGGGTTTATTGTGTTGTTCAAGATCACGATCCAATTTTGAAGAAACGAGACGAAATAAGCTAATTGACCAGAAATTTCGATTTTTGAGATAAAAATAAAACTCAGATTCTCAATTTCAAGAGTCATACATATGAGAAAACACTAAAAAATGTTTTTTAGTGTGCTTACAAGGAACGGTCTCGAAGTGACACCCCAAAACCTATATCGAAACGTAGCCAAAAAAGATTTAGCATAGTCGATTTAGTGCTTAAAATAGTAAAATTATCTGCTGGGCCAGGATGGCGTCATAAGTAGCAGGAATGTTGTCTCTAGGATCAATGTGAACCGAGACTACAAGTGGTAACCTTTCAGGTCCTTTCTGATAGATTTTCTATTCGAGTGAAATGTTATGTTGTGACCCCTCATCCCTATTCGATCAACGGCATCATAAACTTTCTACTTGTATTAGCAGAGCATAGTCACGTTGCTTAAAATGCGACGGTAACTCCTTTCCTCGTAAGACTTTTACGTATAAATAAATAGATACATAAGCTATCAACATAACCACCGGGAAATATGTTATGCTTGAACTTCGAAACTAAAAACTTTTAAATAAAATATCGATAGTAAAACTTACAGTCCAAACGGTTAGTCCAATATCAGTCGGGTTACTAACACAATCGTGAAATAAGTAATAACCTAAACATTGTGGAAAAATGTCATAATAAAGCTTCATTTACCTCAATGACGTACCCAGAAATTTTTTAAGAGAGATACCAATCGCTAAGGAGGGTAACACTGAAGGGGAATTTCAGAAATTTTCGAAAATTTTCAGTTTTTATTCATTTTTGTTACGAAATTTTGGCCGTAAAGTGGAGTACAAGTACCTCTGGTGACCTCCTGTGGGTACGTCAATGATTACCTTCAAGAGAAAAATTCTTTTTACACCCTCTAATAAGATCAGATCCTAACGCAAAACAGAGCACATAAATCCAAGTAAAAAGAACCGTCCTAAACAAAATCAATGAAGATTAGATCCCCTCTTTACCCATAAGTTTTAGCTCCGTCAAACAACAGTCGGTTAAATTTAGGCATTAGAAAAACGGAAAACCGATTAATTGTCATTAAAAATGCAAAATGGACAACACCATCATACGAAAAGGTCTCGAAAAATCCGATAATATTGATAGCAATAGTGCTACCGTAAACCTAAAATATAAGCTACAGTAGGGATCCAAATTTTAGAACCAAGCAAAAAAGTCTATTTTTTATAATTTCTTTACTTTCTAAAAAAACTATAGGAGTCGAAATCATTGCCATTTGATCCGGCATGGTCAAAAACTTTGTCCTAGACCAAATAAGTATAACTTTGATAAAGTTTCGAGAAAAATAGGGTGTCAAAAGTTTACAATCCCTTTAAAAATGACCCTTTTCTGGAGATAAATGTGTGACGGGTTAAAATATCTCTTCTTGTTATTAATTGTTACTTGTAATGAGCACTGTTGGCGTTCCCCAAAAACATCTTGACTGCCTCTCGACAACCTCTCTCAGTTCGCCTATTCGCTAAGCTAGGAGATGCTCCTTTTTTTCTAGACCACTGTTTTTGACCATGCCAGATCGAATAACAATGATTTAGATTTCTATAATTCCTCGGAAAGTAAAGAAACATATAAAGAATCTTTTGCTTGTTTCTAAACTTGTGGTTGCTACTAAAATTTCTAAAGGTTTAAAGTCAACAAACGTTATAATCAACAAAAGTGAGTGGAACAACAATTATAATTTGAGCTAAAATGTCAATAATATCACACATTAGATGCTGCCACACAATAATGTAAAATGTATGCTTCTTATATTCTTTATGACCCTAAAATTTCCCTTAGATCAGATGAAAAAATAATTTATAAGTCTCTTTGGTCTAAATACTTCCTTTAAATCAATTATTATTACTTTTAGAAGTATTATGAACAAGATAAGATTGAAAAACAGGCTTATAAAGTACAAGATGGCATAAGAAGTAGCTCCAAATAGCCTAACAGCCATTGTTGCCCTCATATTGTCTCTCATCGACGATGAGTCATTCAAAGCTTGATTCGATGAATCATTCATTAAAAGTATGTGAATCTTGACAATAATGCTTTTCATTAATTTTTTATTCTTATATAGGATTCGAATCTGTTATGTTCTTAAAGTTGTTTACGCTTTTATAGTTCCGTATACCAAAATTTTACGCTTTATAGCATCGAAGCTCTCATAGACATAATTAGTATCGAAAAATAGACATTTTGCACAGGCAAAAGTAATCGGAAAAGTTTTTCATGTTTTTATTCAAGCGTATATTTGTTTTATAAGAAAAAAACAAACTTATATAAAAATTCTTTAAAAAGCGCACAACTTTGAAACAACTCTAGACAAAGGACGATTCTAAGTCTATAGAAATGAAACAATCTTATTCATTAATCCTAAAAATAACACCCACATAATAATCTACGTAACTAAAAATTCTGTGATTTCCGATATCCTATCATGACGTCCTTTGCTTAAACCTTTTTGTTTGATTTATCTCCAATAAACCTACAGTAGTATAAAAAGTAGAATTATCTCCTATAAATTATGAACCCTATTACAGGGTGCGACAAAAGTTCCGTGATTTTTTTAAAGACAACTTTTACGGGAACTTTTGCCGCACCCTGTACTCTTCTAGTTTTTATTATTGCTTCTATTTGTAGTTGTGTAGCAGCAGATTCCATGTCGGATTCTGATGGTTTGGCGAAATTCCAGGTCCTAGTGAAGTTTCTCAAATTCCTAGTGATATTTGGAATAAAATTGAAAATGGCTTGGATAACTCCGATCAGTGCCTTACTCAGGATTTTTTCATGGGCAGGGGGTACAAGATTTCGACCCTAGTTGTCGATAATTTTTTGGCTGAAAACATAAGGGGACCCTTTGAATTTTTTAAACTCTTTTTAGATCTTGGGAAGGGGGTACATGTACCCCTCCCGGTATGGCCCTGTTTTATACCCCTTTGCGCCTCATCTCGGCCATCCCAGGCTGAGGGCAAGTCATTGTCCCGGAAACCCCTAAAGCTCATGACCCGGCACGAGCCATGCCAGGGCAGAGACCCGGCCCTTATTTTTATACTCCTTTGTGCCTCGGTCGGACTCTCAGGCCAGACCAAAAGACGTCCTTTTCTACCCATATGTTGGACTTTAAATAATACAAACAATTTTTAGCAACACGATCATTACCCTTGGGAAGCAAACAATGTCGCAAAAGCTGAAGTGCGCCAAGCTTTTGACGAAACCATTGTCATTACTGCTCATGGTTACGACAAAAAGTTTATCGAAGACTTTGAATTTCGTTTCTCCCAAATCACTGGAATTATTAGTAGCCATGTAAATCTTTTGGATTATTACTTGTCACTGACTTATCAAGTTTTTAGTATGCAACATTGTCTTACATGACCCTTTATGATGCATTGTTCTTGTATGGACTTGCTTTGAGAGATGCTTATGAAGAGACAAAAAATGCTAGTGTCTATATGGATGGCAAATTGATTTGGACTAAAATGACAGCAAGACAATTTATAGGTATAGATTGGCTATATCCCCACTACGTAGGACAGAAATTTGGAGGGGGGACTTTTCCAAAATTTCTTCACTGATAAGAGTTAAGCCTCTAAAACATTTGGTATTTGCGATACAGATATTATGTTATCATGTTGGGAGAGGGATCAGCTCTCTCTACAAAAAGTTGATAAGGCTAGTGCATTTTTGATAACTTGGAGGGGGGGGGAGGATAAAAACTGAAAAAATTGATAACATAAAATCTGAACAGCCCCATACATCATATGCATAAAACCAAAAGGTACATAGCCCCAAGAGGATGCATGAAAATTGAAGCCAAATTTGTAAATTTACCATTCTTAGGTACAACTGGTCAAGTTTTAATGAACAAAAAAGGAATTCGAGTCCCCAGCTATGCCACTTATCTTGTCACTAACGGCACCATGAAAATCGTAGTTGAGCTAACGGCTCGACTTGGCGACAAACAAAAATGCGCTGTAGCGCCTGATGAATGCTCGGAACATGTAAAAAATTTGATATTATAAAAACTGTAGACGCCCCAATTTTGAAAGGCATAAACGATCTACCTTTACTCAATTTTAGGTAGCTCATGAAATGCTCCCACATTACTGGAGCTCATATGATGGCGTTCTCCCAGGGGATATGCCTAAATGTGGTTTTGATGGTGGCCTTTGCGACTATACAACTTTCTTTATTATTTGTGGTGTGGCCGCTTTTATTGCTTGTGTGGTCCCACTTGGTATTTATTTGTATAAGAAAGAGTGAGTTTGACATTGAAAAAAATTTCGTACCTCTTTTTATTTAGAAAAGAAAGAGTGCTTTATGATATGACATGGCGTATTCCAAGGGAACAAGTCAAATTATTGGACGTTGATAGGGTATTGTTTTGGACCATAATCCTCATTCATTAAAAATCCCAAAAAATTGAAAATGGGCACTTCCTTGAGAAAAAATAATAACCTCTCTCAGTGCCGTAGGAAAGACGGACGGGTATAAGTTAGGGATCCATGTCATTGTCCACCTAAATTTCCCTAAATCTAAAAAATTATATGATCTCTTTTTTGAAAAATCCCTTGGAGTAATGTACAGGATAGCGCAAAAAATTCCCATTTTACCTTTTTTTCATGAATTTTGGACCCTAATTTTTTTCTAAAAATGGCCTCATTAGGGTAATTCGATGAGGGGAATAATTGTGCGCATGTCCAAAGCGTGAAAATGCTTCCTTGATTTAAGAAAAAATTGGGTTTTCGAAGCGAAAATGGTCATTTTTGCATTTTTCTCCTGAATCAGGATCAGACAAGCGCTTCGAGAATGTGCGCAATCGATTCCCCGCATCGAATTACCCCTAATAGGGGCATTTTTAGGAATAAATTTTTGAGTTCAAAATTCACAAAAAATGATAAAATGGAATTTTTTGTGATACCCCGTACCACATGGTCAAATCGTACCTAAGGCAGATATTTCGGCGTCTTCCCAACAAATTTTATCGACTTTTTGGGATGTGCCTTGTCCAGTTGTGCCCTTGTACTGACCTTTTCCAAGACAAAAATCATTTATTTTATAGAAATCTGATCTCGGATCCATCAGTACTGGGTCATGGACGGAAGGCGATAAAGCAGATGGAAAGATTAGTGCAAAACAAGCTATGTCGAATGGCGTTCGTGTGGCCTATAAACGTTATCAACAAAACAGAAATTTGGCTTTTCCAAAGGCAGATTTGGCTAGACTCAAAGAGGTAGAAATTTTTTTTTAAAAGGTTTAAGCAATCAAAATTTTAAGCTCAAATTAGTCGAAAATGAAAACTTGAACAAATTCTTCGGCATGAGTTTCAATCAGCAAAACGAATTTATTGTCATGTGGGTACTATGTCAACGAGGGAGTTTGGAGGTAATATTGACAAACATAATTTTTTTATTTACCCTGGATACTCCTTTTTAGCCCACATTGCCCCACTCCCTTACGCATGAGGGGAGGGGATAATAATGGAATCGTGGAAGGTCGAGCTTTGCGCGACCTTCCCTCCACTTGCTTTATCCCTTCAGACTTGCTTTCTGCTTTACCCCCGGATGGTCATAAAAACAACTTTTAATTTTAGAAAAAATTTAGGACGTCCTCATGAACACTGACATGAAAGTCAGTCGAAATTTCCAAGTCTCTTTTGCAAAAGATGTTGTTAAGGTATCCTTTTTAGGTATATTTATGCACTCAAAAAATTTAGGGGCTTTACTTCATCCACACCTCTCAAATCAAATATCATGGCTTGTTATGCCTCCAAAATTGTTTAGTCGACTCAAATTGGACCGTCAAAATCACAAATTACGCCACGGAAGAAATCATCGCCGACAAACTCCGTCATAATGAAATTCGTCCTCTTGGTATGGGCAGTAAAATCAAAAAGAAGAAAGACAAAGACGGTGATGAAGAAAACAACGACGGCACTGAAAACAAAAAAAAGAAGAATAAAGAAAAAGAGCGCTACGATGATGAAGATGATGAATCGGAAAATTTTGATAATTTCAAAGACACTCGTTCAATTACGGATAAAAAATATCTCCAACAAGCGCCTGAGATTATTCGAGACCTTATCACAACGAAATTTTTGCCACCTGGGTCTCAACAAGCTGATATTTATGCACTGGGAATGGTGTTGTATCAAATTTTGTTCAAGCTCTATCCGTACTATGAAAGAGATGATTCGCCGAATAAGATTATGACAATGATTGCTTTGGCAGGAGAAGATGATAGAATCATTCGGCCGACTTTTCCAAATCAACAGACTACATCGACAACAGCTGGAGAGGAAAATTATAATTTACAGGTAATAAACAATATCTTCTACGCCTCCTCTTGTAGCTACGCCGCTTGTCCATTCTAGCCATTTACTACGAAATTTTCGTTTTTTTTCATTTTTCGTGAAGGCTGTGATTATAGTAATCAGAGTCCATAAATAATTCCATTTTTAGCTCCTTTCCTGTATCGAAGCCTGTTGGCTAGAAATCCCGGAAATGCGTCCCAACATCAAGCGCATTAAGACCCTCGTCAACGCTAATCTCAAATCCACCGGAAGTGGTACGTTGGTCGATCAAATGATGAAAATGATGGAAGACTATACAACCAACCTTGAACAATTAGTCAAAAACCGCACTGCTATGTTAGAAGAGGCGCAAGCACAAGCTGATCGCTTGCTAAAAAGCATGCTTCCGCCATCGATTGCTGAGGACTTAAAAGCCGGAAAAGGAGTTTCTCCTCAACTTTATACATCGGCAACCATTTTATTTTCGGATATAAGAGGTTTTACAAGAATTTCATCGACTTCAACCCCACTTCAAGTTGTCAACTTTTTGAATGAGATGTTTTCTGGTTTTGATGCGATTATTGCAAAACATGATGCTTACAAAGTATAAATTGATACAAATGATTTCCCAAAAAGTGGATTTTGTGATTTTTGGGACCCGGAAATTTATTTTTCTAAGGAATTTTTTAGAAAACATAGGATTCCGTGGTCCACAAAAATTACAAAAATCCACTGTTTGGGGCCACCCTATAAAAAAGACAATAAGACAAGTTAAACATTTTTTATTAGGTAGAGACGATTGGTGATGCTTATATGATTGCTTCAGGAATTCCAAAAGAAAATGGCAATGCTCATGTTGCAAATATTGCAGAAATTGCTCTAAAAATGCGAGCTGTAAGTGTTAAGACAAGTCTGGTCGAAAAAGTAGGGTTGGGAACTTACCCGATGTACCACCTTCCTACACCATCCTCCTTACCTACGCCACCCTTCTCCCGAGATTATGTAAATGATTTATCCCCAACCGGAATGTTCATATTTAAAAAGTATGAAGATGGATATATATTTTTTTAGTTTATCGCAAATTTCAAACTTGCACATCGTCCAGAAGAAATTCTTTTAGTTCGAATTGGTTTTCATAGTGGCGCTGTGGCGGCTGGGGGTATATTTTCAACGCCATAAAAAATTTTTTTTAAAAACTTTTAGTCGTCGGACTTGCCGCACCTCGATATTGTCTGTTTGGGGATACTGTAAACATGGCTTCACGAATGGAAAGCACTGGTGTCGCAAACAAAATTCAGGTTATTTTTCCAAGAATTTTGTTATGGTAGTTTTTAATTTTAGATAAGTGAAGCTTCTTACAACTTCATTCATTGTTTCTATCCTCAATTCAAAGTTGAATATCGTGGAAAAGTTGATGTTAAGGTTAAAAAATCATAATTTTAAACATTTTAACTGCTCAATGTTTAGGGCAAAGGTGAATGCGATACCTGGTTTCTCGAAGGAAAAGAGGAAACGAGAGGCCGGAGATGACTAGAAAGTTGGAATTTAAAGATAAAATCAAAAAGAAAGAAAAGTACTCGGTCTAAAATTTTTTTGTCTGATGTTAGTAAATTTTATAATTTATAAAATTAACCCGTTTATGCCGGCATGTCAATTTCTGGACACGATGTTTTGATAACCCTAACACAATCAATTTTAAGTTAAATTTGTCAAATAACGCTCGCTGGGTGTTTCGAGAAAATGATTTCGCGCATTTCCAAAGTCTGTCCTATTGTATGATTATCGGCAATACTTATAAAATACGGCCCTCCCTCTTCTTAGTTCATGTATGACCGGCAAAGATGGGTTAATTTGGACTCTTATTTTTTGAGTAATTTCTAATCATTCGACAAAAAATTTACATTTTTAAATCATATGTTTTGTGATTGTGAGTTTGTTTTTAATTTTTGTCTTTATTACAGGGTTTTAAATGATGCTATGCAAAAATCGGAAAATTCAGTTTTTGCAAATAACGAATTATTTTATGATTACTGATCTTTATTTTTATTCCAAATTATCTTACTACTACTTCCATAAATGTGTAATATGTGTGTCTGTTCAGACGATCTCGGAGCGTTAGATTTAAACCTCAAGTGTTAAAACAAAAGTTGTAGGGGACGATGAGGGAAGATGATTGACACCACTTTCATGGGAGTACCCCTCAAAAAAATCTTTGATTTTTTACTCCGTTGCTTAACAGAAATTTGTTACGCTGCAAAAAGAAATATGCGCACTTAGAATACAATAGAAAAAATAACCGAAAGTCATCAAATGCCGCTCGGAGTCACACTCAAAAACGCCCGGTACTTTTTTTATAATTGTATGTGCTATGTCTTGTCAAATTTGTGTTTTTGTGTTATGGAAATAAACAAAAAATCAAAAAACAACCTCGCCGAGATCTTATTTTCTTTAAAACAGCATTAATTACACGAGAACAAAAATTTATTACAATTAGAAATTTTTACATAGTAATACCAAAAGAACTTGAATCATAAATAAATGTACGACGTAAAAAAATTTGGACAAAGTCCACCAAAATCAAATCTTTTGCTCGAGTGGATATCGCTATGATCATTAGTAATTTTTTGTTCGCGGATAGAGGTCGAAAAGGTACGCCATTGAAAGCATCTAAAATCGGTGCGGCGCAACCCGTCGAATAAATAAAAATTCATTTTCCGATTTTTTTATATGGATCCGATTTGCTAAAAAGAACTCAAGAGTATAGAGCTAGTCATTTGACTAAAAGGATTTGTATTTGGTGGACTTTTCCTTGATCTATGTATGTGGCGACACAGGAGCATTTTCTCGTTTAAAAACTTCATACATTGACTGTTGAGTGGCTTGTTGACTTGGAGGACTTGGTGATTTCAGTGATTCTACTTGCCCCAACAGCCAAAATGTTTCCATAACTCCTTTACCCTAAAAATAATCTTGTTATATCTTACTTGCTTTAGCCTTTACTTACTTTAATAATAACTTCTCCACGGCTTTCAGTAATATAGCCTCCAATAATTTGCGTAAGG
>JAQGCP010002621.1:0-10138 GCA_034699885.1 Acrobeloides thornei | reverse complement strand
ATTCTATGTCCATACCTATTGCATATCCTGTGTTAGCCGTGAAAGAGATCGTTTTCCCGGCAAGCTTATACAAGTACTCTTTTATCACACTTAAAAAACACTAAAAATCTCATTTAGGGGATCTCATCAAAGCTCAAATGAAATTTATGCAAGCCTCTCAGATTTTGAAATTCGCATAAAAACCGAGTTCAAGTGGAATCTGTAAAATATCGAATTTTCAACACAAACCCCCTGCTTTATTTAATAAAACAGGGGGTTTATGTTGGAACTTTTTGAAAATTCGACATTTTATAGGTTCAACTTGAACTCGATTTTTATGCGAATTTCAAAATCTGAGAACCCTGCGGGGAGCGTAGCTCGGAGAAACCGCGAGCGCCGGAGGCGCTCGGTCCCCGATGCTACATAATAAAATGGATAAAATAAAAAATTTGCATATTCGGCAGAATTTATAGATTAAACAGTTGTTTTGAAAATGTGCTTTTAGATCAGGCTAGATGATAAGGCCAACAAATTCAGGCACTACGCCTAGTACCTCATCCGCTACGAATACAACAACTACCACAAATGGTGGTACTATATCCACCGCTAGTTCTAATGAAGTAAAAGGGAACGTGGCTGCAAAAGTAAACTATCCATACTTGAACTTTTTATACGTTTTCTTATAGGTATCCGAAGTTTTCCTAACCGCAAGTCATGCATTTCAAAAAATAGGTGATCTTACAATGCAGTTAAGTCATATGAATTCAAAACCAGAGTCTGAAGAAAGGTTAGTATTTAACACACATGCGTGCAAACCTCATACAACCCAATCCACTTTGGATGAGGCCGCGCACTGGCAAAAAGGTTCTCGCGCTAGCACGAAGAGGTTTTGTATGATAGGCCTTAATCCCCTAGGTAATTTTGGCAAAATTTTAAAGAATTACCTTGGGGATCAAGCGAAATTTTCCTCGTCGCTATGGGGTCCTTTTTTAGTACTATTACTTTTTTCATGTTTATTTTCACGCTTACTTTTTTCACGTTTTTTATTTGAATTTTTCTCAGAAATGCATCTTGATTTTTTCACTCTTATGCAGCATTTATACTTGCCGCGGCATCAAAATGCAATTTTTGAGAAAAAATTCAAATAAAAAACGTTAAAAAGTAACGTGAAAAAAGTAGGCGTGAAAAACCAAAAACGGAAAGAATAGTGCCCTTTTAGGGGGATAGTTTGTACACATGTGATCTAACATCGTTAAAAACGTAACTTCAATTTTTAGTAAATGGTCAGATAAAGAAATTGATCAATTAAAAGATGCCTTATCCCGTTTTGCTGATGAATTAGACAATATAAGTACATCCGTTCAAGCCAGAATGAAGTAATTTTTAAAACTTAAAGAATAGTCATTTTTTATTTACAGAAAACAAATCAAAATCGATATCAGAAGAGGACTTGGCAACACTAATTCCCGTACTCCGACCCTGTCTAATCCCGGTACTGCTTCTACTGGTTCTCAAAGCTATCAACAATACCTCTCAACCAAACGACCTAGCACCTCATCTCAACCATCAAGTTCCAGCATGCTAAGCAACGGACCGCCACCAACAAAACGTTTTGCCTATGCTACAACATCTGCTATAGGAAGCCCCAATAGCCAAATGACTTCATATCGTCCTGTTTCAATCAACGCCGCTGGGCGAACAGTCACATTACAACCGATTTCCCGTCAAAGATATGTGAATGTACCTGCAGGTTCTGGGAACCTAGCAAGTTCTTTATCTACAACTTCAAGTATAAGCCAAAGCTGGTCTACTGTGGATCCCGAACCCACTGATATATTTGAACAACCTACAACTTCTTTTTCGCCTGCAAGTTTGACTCGATAAAAAATAGGTGTTTGCAAAAAATCTTTATCACAAAAATCTTTACCTCTTGATTTTTTTAATACTCTTAATAGTGCCTTGTTTTGAATTCACAATTACTGTCAAAATTTGTATCATTAGTCTTCATTTGATTTGTTGATATAAGATTTAATTCTATGGCTAGCCAAAAAACTTTCTAATACATCTATCCAATATTCTAAGTGAAAGTACATAACATGCACATAATATTTGTATTTTGCATACCTATGTTTAGATATTGTTGTTGTTGAAAAATTACGGAATAAATTTTAAAAAATCTCATATAATTAACAAATAACTGAACCGACCAACTGTCCGACAACGCTACTCCTTACACCACTAGCCTTTATGTACGCTTATCCGGTTTGTAAAATTTTAATGATATGGAATTTTATTTACATGTTCTTTTTGTTGAAAGGGATTGTAAATATACCGATTAACAATCCTCTTAAAAATGTTTGTTTAGATTATTTTAAAACCAAATCCATAAGAAGTATTAGCATGAATTTTTCTCATTGATATTTTATTTGTAATAAGAAAGTCGAGAAACATTTCAAATCGTAATCATATAAAAAAAGATTGCATATAAAAAACAAGTTATAAATAGGGATAGTGGTCCACATATATGTACAAACACTCGACCAAAATCTTAAACTTTTGATGGCGACGGAAAATATTTCTCAACTATTTTTTTCTGAATTAAAACTTTACGAGAAGGTATCCCAATTTGTGTAATCGATCATAATATTGAATGTAAATGATTATCTTCTTTGATTATCTTCTTTGTTAACTTTTTTTAACGAAATTCTAACAAGTTATAGTTTTCTAACTTATGAAATTTAACCAACACAAGCTATAAACAAACAGTTTTCCTTATGCTATGCGAATGTAATCAATTTTTGTGAGGATTCAGGAGCAAAATTTTTTCCCCTGAAAATACATATGGAAATATAGCACTATTATTAATAATTGATCTTTTTGGTCACGTTTTTATTGGTAGTCCTATTTTAACGTCCTTCAACGAAAGTGCCAGTTCTAAGGAGTTAACGAAGATTGTATCATTTATGTTTTACTAACCTATGGAATTGAACAAAAATCAAATTTTTATATTTTTTCTTATAAATTTTTTGTTTAACATTAATATAAATGCAGGTATATAATTTCAAACTTTACAAAAATTCTGAAAGAAAAAACATTGCTAGAAAAAAATCCGCTACGGGGAATTTTGTTGGGTCTGGAAATCAAAAATTTTATTTTAACATCTTTAAAAAAATATTTTATAGTTTTTCTGTTTTTTGTTTAGATAATGATTGTGAACATGGTTGGACGTATTTTAATTTAACCCAATTTTGTTATAAAGTAAGTTTTACAACGAATCTATAGATATTAAACAGACAGTACTAACGGCTTAGGTTTTGATCAATTTTCCATTCCCTGATTTATCAGGCATTTCCAGCTTGTTCGATGCATTTTTTTCAGAATTTTAGATTTTAACCTATAGAATCCGCAAAAAATATTGTCAAGACATCTAGTGCAATTTTTATGTTCAAAAGATTTTTTATGACAGTGGCTCAAAGGGATCATCCAGAAAGTCGTGTGATCAAAGAGAGGAGAGAGGTCTGAAAAAATTTATCAAAAATCACGAGGGAGGGGTCAAAGAAAAAATCACTTGATATCATCATATATAGAAAGGGTCATGAGACTTTAAAAGATTTTTTTGGGGTTGAACCTCAATAGCGGGAGAATTTTCATTATAAATAGGAAAATGAAAAAATTGATCAAAACCTAAGCCATTAGTACTGTCCCTTCTAAGGGCTATTTCACGATACTCCTTTTAGGCCATACCTATATAAAATTGTGTGCAACGCCAGTTTTTATGCGTAGAATCCGAATTTGAACTCAAAAAATTCTTAATTTAACAAGTAAGTTGAAAATGCAAAATTTCTATTGTGTCTAACGCAAAAATCACAAATTTAGCGATATGAGTTCATGCGATGAGTTATGCACAATAGAAATTTTGCATTTTCAACTTAGTTTTTCAGAATTTTTTAAGTTCAAATTCGGATTCTACAACAATTTTGTATAGATAAGCCCTATTAGGGGTATCGTGAACTAGCCATTTAAGGTTATAACAAGCAAAAATTTTGCATTAGCCCAACAACAATGTTTTATACTAAACAGTGGAGCATCACTAGTGTCTATTCATAGTCACGAGGAGAACGAATTTGTTAACAGTAAATACTTACAGCTTATTTGTTTAATATCGGATTATCAACGATTACCCAAAGAAAATTGCCACCATCAAACAATTGATAACGTCGAACAATTGCCACCGTGGAAATTTTCCGCCGTCCAGGATCCCAGACTGAAGCAAGACAGGTCTTGCCCAACTCTTGCCCAGAGCCAATACTTTTTTTATCAATGAGCTTTTTCGATCGAATTTTTTTAAATATAGTTGACTGATAGTGAAACATTTTTCTCATTGACCATACCATGAAAAATTTATGCTCAGAGTAAAACTGGCTTGGGCAAGACAAGTTTCACTGTCTGTCAACTACATTTAAAAAAAGATTCTATCGAAAAATCTCATTATCATAAAAAGTTATTGCATTGGGCGAGTTTGGATGGGCATGACAAGACGACTTGTTTTGCTTCAATCTCTAGTCCCAGATTTTGAAATTTGCATAATTAATCGAGTTCAAGTTGGACCGTAAAAGTAACGAATTTTCAAAAAGTTTCTTCGCAAGCTACTTAGGGCCGCCACTAATACGTTCGGACGCCGAATTTCCGAACGCGTCTGAACGCCTTAAACTTTAAGATTTTTGAAAAAATTTTCCGCTAATAGATAAAACATAAAAAGTTCTATCTATTAGCGGAAAAATTTTTCAAAAATTTTAAAGTTTAAGGCGTTCGGAAATTCGGCGTCCGAACGTATTAGTGGCGGCCCTTACAATGGAATGCCCTTACGGAATTTCCTTACGACGGAAAGGAAACTCCTAGTGCCGTACTTTTTGTGCTATTAGTTAGTACTCATGAGACTATTGAATGGTAAAAGAATTTTTACGAAAATTGTTTTAGACTCATCATACTTAAAAAGTACGATGAAATAAGCCTTTTAAGTGCGATGGGTCTAAAAAAATTTTCGTAAAAATTCTTTTACCATTCGATAGTACTCACGAATACTAACTAATAACACAAAAAATACGACAGTAGGAGTTTCCTTTTCGTCGTAATGAAATTCCGTAAGGGCATTGTTCTGTAAGCGTAAAGAAACTCCTAGTGCCCCCAAACCTGTAAAAATAAAAAATTTTCCTCATAGACTCATTCATAGACAAAGAGGGATGGAGAGGGGCTTGGGGTTTTGTCAATGCCGTAGCCAGAATTTTCCATGAGGGGGTAATTTGTGTTATTTTGGCGACCCCAAAACATAACCTCCATTTTTTCGATTTTTAAACATTTTCGAAAAAATATAAGGGTCCCACCTTAATCAGCGCCGCAGGCGCTGATTAAGGTTTTTTTAGTAAGAATTTTTAACAAAAAAAATTTACCGTGCGGAGAATAGCGACCAAAAAAAGTGGCCAAAAATTTTACACTTCAACTCGCTTCGAAATTTTTTTCTGGCTACGCCCCTGCGCGCAGCTACTGCGTGATAGAAAAATATGCCTAGTGATATTGGATTGTTCTCGAAATTGAGAACAGCGAGGCACGCTACAACAAAATTGGGTGAGGTTGATCAGTAAACTATAGTTGAAAAGAGGACTTTTCTTATTGGCATTTTTTTCAAATGGTTTCAAATTTGTGAAAATATTATTTTTATCACTTGAAAATTTTTTTCTTTTGCAGTTGATTGTTCATCTAGTGGAGTCGACGCGAATATGGTCATTGACAATTTTGTGAATTCTAAATGTCCGTTCTATTGCTTTAATGGAGGAGAATGTGTGGCTCATTATGAGTATTTTCGTCCTACGAGTTTTTATTGCAGGTATACTTTGTTTCCCCGACGTCGTTATAAAAAGTGGGGGGCCCGCATGGCGCAGTGTAAAGTTCGACTCCCGCCGGCGTCCAATTTTTTTAAAACTTTTTTGCCTTTTTATTTAAAAAAAAGAAAGTCGGCATTGTTTATAACCGAGGAAAGAAAATGGCGTCTCAAAATCTCAAGAAATAATCTGGCTTCATCTCAATCCGTCTTCGATTCAATAAAAGTCTCAGTCAACCTCAAGGTTCTTCGCGGAACTTATGCACATTACCCCCCCCCCCCCCACGGCGTGGGGGAGGGTTAAGTGCACTGCGGGGGGGGGGGGGTCAAAGTGCACTAAATTTTGTGCACTTTAAAGGGGGCCGGACGATTTGCGTCCGGTTTTTAGCGGTTGTGCTTTTTGTGGCTTTATATTACCAGCTGAAAAATTGCATCTGTTATATTTCAGCTTTACATTTTAGTTCGGACTTTTTGCATTTGTGACATTTGCGGCCGGGACATATGCGGTTATGTCTTTACAGTTGTGAAATTTGCGGCTGTGACATTTGCGGCTCAACTCTTTGTATTCGGTTAAAAATAGCAAATAGTGTTCTTTTTATGCCATTGAAGTTTGTGTAACTGCTTTTATATATATTTAACATATTTTAAAATAAAATTTTTAAAAAAATTCAATTTTGGGCCGCAAATGTCACAGATGTTAAAGTAACAGACGCAAAGAAACAACCGCACATATTCGGCCGCAAATGTCACAGTCGCAAAAATAAAGCCGCAACAATTACGCTCGCAAACATCCGAACGCAACTTAAAACCCCAAATGTCACAAGCGCAAATAACAAACCGCAAAAATCACAACTGCAAAAGTCCGGACGCAAACCGTCCGGCGCCAATAAAATGACACCAAAAATTATCAATTTTGAACATTATTTTGGGTTATTGAAACGAAAACCCTGATTCATGTTTTCAATAACCCAAAACAATGTTCAAATTTGATCATTTTTGTGCCGTTTTATTCGTCTCGTCGAGTTATAAAAAAATGCCGACTTTCTTTTTTTTAAATAAAAAGGCAAAAAAAGTTAAAACAATTGGACGCCGGCGGAAGTCGAACTTTCGTTCTTTAGTGAGTAAGTGGCAATTTTCACTGGCCTACTTTTTATAACAACACCCGGAAAACGAAATATAGGCGATTTTCTTTGACTTCTGTGCCAATCTTGAGTATTTTAGATGCTCTTTTGGTTTCGAAGGTGAACGTTGTGAAAGGATGTATCACGAGGGACTTTACTCTTTTCTAATGGGCAGAGCTGAAACCGAAACTGCCGCATTATCCATTCTCGTCGTGCTAGCCATAATTGGAATTTTCTTTATCTCCTTTATGCTATACTATTATCGAAGGTTAGAGTTGGAGAGAGATCTTGTCTTGCATTTTTAGGCTTAGAAGAAATCGTGTTGATACTCCATCTCCTATCGAAACTTCAAGATGCTTGAATTCTTTACCCAGGGTTGATTCTACACGGCGTTTTGTTCGCTTCCAACACCATATATCACAGCGGTATCCAACTTACTATGTTTCGGTAAGTTTGTTTTTTAGCCATTGGCGCAACTAGAAAGGGGGAACCCGGAGTGATTCCTCCCAAAACATAGAAAAATGAAAAAATTTCTCTTGGTCCCCCGTCCTTTATGTTTTTGCACAAAAAATTCATATAATCTCCCGATGATTTTTCACAAAAAAATGACCAATTTTCTTATTTTTTCAACAAAAATCATATTTTTTTGAATTTTGAAAATCAGAAAGAAATGTCAGAAAATCAGATTTTTGATCCAAAAATGAGACATAGCAATTTCTGCTGGCCAAAATCAGAACATTTCTGATCATCATCAGACCCATTCCGAACCCTGCGTGTTATAGTTGTGTGGAGCCAGTAGTGGTATATGTTGTACTTTCAGCCATCTGAGTTTGTTACACCGAAAGAGTCAATCCCATCAACAAGAATTTGTATCCTCGAGGAGGAGACTCCAAGAAATAATAATGAAGAATCCCAACCAATTAGTAGTAGTTCTACCCTAGAGTCACTGAATTCAGCTCGAGAAGAAGGATTTTGTAATATCGAGATTGTTTAGTCATTTTATGTATTTCACTTTTTTTCAACATTCATTTGACTATATGCTTACAAGGAACCATCTCCCAAGTGTCAGTCCGAAATCGAAACCTATCCCAAATGGTTCCGCATATATGACTTTCTACTAAAAGTGATAGAATTTTTTCCCATGAGACATTTTTGATTTTCCTTATAGCTCGAAAGGGGTCGGTTTTTAGTAGAAATTTAACATAAAAATTTCGGAGCTCTTCCCCTGAGGAGACGCAATCAACAGGATTCTAAAAACTGATACTTTTTTGAAGTAATTTTATGGAAAATCCTCTAGGGATAATTTCAATTTTTGTTACCCCTATAGCCAAAAACTTTTTCGATTTCTGCTACTCTTTAAATTTTAAACAACTAGTTGATAAGCCTACTCGGGGAGATCACTTTCTCGACTTATTCCTCACTAATTTCCTACGAGGAACACATTGGCAACGTTATTTTGCTGCAGCTATAATTCATCAAAAATCGGGAATCAACAAAACAATTCAACTATCGACTGGATATTGATTTGCAATTTCATTTCAAAGATTAAGAAATCAAAAATAAAGATTATTTCCAAAATAAAAACAAAATTTTTCATCGATTTTTGATGAATTATAGCTGCAGCAAAATAACATTGCCAACGTGTTACTCGTAGGAAATTACCCCTCAAGGATATTTTCTATAAAATTTTCTTCAAAAAAGTATCAGTTTTGGAATCCTGTTGATTGCGTCTCCCCAGGAGGAAGAGCTTCAAAATTTCGATTTTTGTAGCAAATTTAGCTGTGAAATCACATTTTTGATTGTTAAAAATCATTTTTAAACAAAAAATTGAAAATTTTGAAATTTTTATGCTTTTCTACTCAAAATCGACCCCTTTGGAGCTATAGGGAAGAAAATCAAAAATCGATCACCTTTGATAGGAAGTTATGAGGAACAATTTTGGATAGCTTTCGATAACGATGTTCGATGTACACTTGGGGATGGTTCCTTGTTAGATGCTCCTTTAGCTTTGCTGTTAATGCCTTATATTTGATGTTAAACTTGATATGAAACTAAAGGAGTAACTAAATTTTTGTGCTTATAACCAATCTAACTGTATCCTTATTTTCGCATACATTGTTGTATAACATTTGCTTTTTAGATTTTCTGTTTTGTACCATATATGTATGTAAAATTATTTCTATAATGTTTCATGTGAATAAAGACATTTTGGTAATATTCCACGTTGGACGCAAACAAATTTTTGAATATCACACCCAAATTTTTTTCAAATTAACCATATGGGGTAATTTTATGCGTAGAATCCAAACTTTCAGAGTAATTAGAAAATCACTTTTCAGATTTTCGCTTCAATACACAAATTTTTCATTATATATTTTATTTCTTTATATTTTCATCACCCTGTATTTCTATATTATAAAAGTTTCACAAAAATATACAAACAAATTATACAGATTATTATCAAATTATTTTTAGAGTCAGTTTGAAAAAATCAGATTGAGCTTTTTTGGATATAAAATTGGGCCTGTTCTCGAAGGCTTATATACTCTTCTGGATACAATGACATAGCTTCACTTGTTACACTGAACATCATTTTCCTCGCATGTTCGCGTAGGGTTGACATTGTCTAAACATTTTTATTATAACAATATTCATAGAACAGGGTGGGTTAAAGGGCGAGTCCGGTAGGAAAAAAGTTTTTTGTGTCATTTTTGTGTATATTCAGAAAGTTCGTGAAAAATGGAGCATTTTTTATTTTTACGGCATCTTCTAAATCGTTGTAGTTTTTGAGATAATTGCATGTGAAGTTGGCGATTTTTGAAATTTTGTATATTACAACGAAAACATGATAGTTTTTCCCTGAATCAATAAGTTTCGTGTATTGAGAAGAAAATAATTCATGAACTTTCCGAATATCAACAAAAATTTTGGGCAACTTTAAGCACTAACTTGGAGACCACTTGAAGTGGTCTGTGTATTGACACGAAAACCCTGATTTTACTACAGGGTGCCCAGAAAAAAACGAGAATTTTGCCAATTTTTGGGGCATTTTTTTGAGAAAAATTTTTTTCTAAAAACATCATTTCTAGGGTTAAAAATGGCTGAAAAACACGAATCCGGCGTCCAAAAAATTTTTTGACCCCAAAAAACCCCCTAAAATAGC
>JAQGCP010002620.1:0-10138 GCA_034699885.1 Acrobeloides thornei | reverse complement strand
AACTTTTGGGTAAAAAATGGCAATATGGCCAAATAGCCCATATGCATATCTCCGGAACCACGAAGGCTACGGGGCTAATTCCAATGGTGTTTGCACTTACTCACCGAGTATATAAAAAATATTACTAGTCGGGTTCGAGCGAGAACTTTTCTACAATGTCGCCTGGGAGCTTCGAGTGTTCAAGAAAGTGTCTCTTAAAAAGATTGCTGAAAGTCTTACGAAGCGATTTTTCTTTTTTGATTTCGAAAAATGGATTTTCTCTGCCATAAAATTTTTTATGCCATTTTGTTTTCATTTATCTCTTCAGGACTAACGAATTAGAATCTACTTCCAACGCAAAAGTTGATTGCCCCAACTTGAAGTTTCTTATAAAAATTTTTGTTCAAAACTGGACTGGCCCGTTTTTTTGAATCGTGCAAATTTTTTGTGTCTATGGATTGAAACTTGCACTGAACAATGGGGTTTGATTTTTATACTCTTTGCGGGAAATGCCCTGTCGACTTTTTATTTTAAAAATCATCTTTAATCAAAACAATAGAATAAATACAAAGCTTAACATGCCGACCATTAAATTTAAGACAGTAGTAGATCCTGCCTTTGTTGCTGTTGTTGCTGGTGGAGGGGGAAATGTTGGAACTGTTTGAACTTGATTGCAAAGAGGACCATTACAAGTGCAATCATAAGCATGATCTGCATCTTTATTAAAACTCAATATATTATAATCGGTGACCAAACAATCCTAAAAATGGCCACATAAAAATTATATAGCTTACTATATTTACCCAAGTTTTATTGACACCCAGAGTAAACCAACCGTCCGGAAAGGTACCATCATCATAATAACAGCCTCGTGTAATAAATCGAGTATTTTCTAAAAATTGTTTCAAAATAAACCGATTTTAAAAGACCAACAACCCGAAAACTTTTGATATTTCATGAAACTTGAAGCATTTTGTAAATTCTGAATCGTAATTTTTCGAGAAAATTGTAATGCTGGATCGAAATCGCGATCTTCGAAATCGAAAATTTCGAGTTTCAAAATTCGCGAAATCGAAATCCGGTTCGAAATCTCGAAATCAAACTTTGAAATTTTTGACAAATTTAGTCAACAATTTTAATTTTTTGATAAATTTGTGATTTTATGAAAAATTGAATTACACTATTACCCCTTTCCAAACCGACTTAATGGTCAAAGAATTGTGTTTGACCAAAATTTGAAAACTTTGAACTATTGAGCCTGAATCCTGGAACCGGCTATTGAAACTTACTTTTTTCAGGCCTTTAATCTCAGATTTTGAACCCCAATGGGGGAAACATATCTACATCATTGGAATAAATGGGAAAAATTGAGAAGAAAATGAAAATTTTGTTGAAAAATAGAAAAATAAATATTGTTGAGTAAAACATTAGGATGGTTCATTATATTTTTTCCAAAAAGTTGGAAAAATTAGTGGGGAAGCCCCAATGGGGACCCTATTTTTCGAACTGCAAAATTTCCTCGAAATAAATTTTCGGAATTTGGGCCTCGAAATCATAATTTCAACCCTCAAAATGGCTCGAAATTCAAAATTTAAATTTCGACCCAGCACTAGAAAATTGGGCACTACTAAGTATTACTAAGTATTAGTAGTACCCATCTATAAACCCCTTAGGTTTATAGATAGAGCTATTTTTTTTATTTTTGAGGTAGCCCGAAAATTTCTTTTTGGGCCTAAAATATGTGTGCGGAATTTCGCAAAACCTATTTTTCGCACAGAAAAGTTGGTAAAATATTCATTTTTGAATTGCTCGCATAAAAAAGTCAACAATTAGGCAAATTATCAAAACATACAAAAAATTCGGCTTGTGAACGGATTCAAACCCGCATCGTGTGGAGCGTTGATGAAAAATTCGACTGTGCCATTTGATCTGAACTAGGGCTGCCGCGTAATTCGAATTACGAGATTACGGGTTTTTTTAAGGAATTACGAATTAAAAAAATTCAAAATTACGAATGACTAATTACGAAATTTGTAAAAAATCATAATGGTTCCTTATTATGATTTTTCACTAACAATGACCAAAATTTCACTTAAAATGTCCAAAAATTTTTCATGTCTCATCAAAATTCATCTATATTCTTTTTCTGAGCAATTTGAGCTATGAAAGATTTTCGACAAGTAATTTTACGAACTTTTTTCCTCATAGTATGACACAGACTATATGCTATGTTGGTTGAATGGAATGTGATTTTTTGCACATTTTCGACCCAAGGAACTAAAATTTACCTGGCTGTTGGATATAAGTGTCGTTAAAATAAAGTGTGTTTTCGCCATAGTAACAATAACCTGATGGGCAAATAACTTTGGGATAGTTTGTAGCCGAATTTCCCGTGCAGTTGGGAATACCTCCGCCTGCCTTCTAAAAATTGACAATAAAAAACTATATATAAATCATACAAAATCTGAACATGCATAACATGTTAAGGGTAATGTAGAAGGAGGGGGAACAGATGGAATGCCTTGTGCACCATTACCATTACAATAATCAGTATTACAAGTGCAATCATACTCGTGAACCGCGTCTTTATTAAAGCTCAATACATAAAAATCTAAGATCAAGCAATCCTACAATTGTGTTTATAAAATTATTTGATTTTTAATATCTACCCTAGTTTGATTAATACCCAAGGAAGGCCAATCTTCCGGAAAAGTAGTGTTCGGTTGGTAACAGCCTCGATTAATAAAACTCGTGTTTTCTAAAATTCAATTTCTGTTTAAAAAATAATTTTCCAGGATAAATTTTTGCTGTAGGACACTTCATCTACTAAGGATATTTTATCGACTAGAACAGGGCCGTAGCCAGACTACAAATTTGGGGACACTACACAAAAATTTTTTTCTTTGAAAAATTTGAATTTTTTAAACTTTTTGCGAAAAAATTTCTGTGATTAAGAAAATCGATGTAAAAATTATTAGAAGTGACAGTTTATTATTTAATCACACTCACTACAGTGTGTCTCAAAAAATGTATTTTTGCAGTTTCTTAGGCATTTTTTTTTAATTTTCACCAAAATAACCCTATAGGGGTTCTATGTAAGAAATCGATTACGATTATTCCGAATCTTGAAAACGCTCCCCGATCATAAATTAACTTATTTTCGCGAAAATGCGAATATAGGCTAATTCAAGGGCAGGAAAGCGTTTTCAAGACTCGGAAATGCACGCTTATTTCTCACATAGAAAAACCCCTAAGGGTTATTTTGGTAGAAATTTTAAAAAATGAAAAATTTTGAAATCCCTTCTCAAAAATCGTAAAAGTAAAGTTTTTTGGACACCCTGTAATTTGTCGAGCATTTTCAGCTTTAAAAAAACATTTTTGAAAAACCTTATAAAAAAAACAAAAATCTCAAAGGAGGGGACCACTTTAGGGTCAGATCTCGACCAAAAAAAAAATTTTTTTTGGTCGAGAAATGGCGGTTCTAGGGGTAAAAGAATGCGAAAAATCGATTGCACGCACTTCCGAAGCATGAAAATGCTTCCTTGACCCTGATTCAGGGAAGATGGTGGGTGTATTGAAGGGATCCTATTTTTTTCTCACGGATACTTTTTTCCTCACGGAAAATACTTTTTTCTCACGGAAAATATTTTTTCCCTCACCGATACTTTTTTCCTCACGGAAAATATTTTTCTCAGCAAATATTTTCTCTCTCCCTAAAAATTTTTTCTGCCTTAGGCTAAGGCCTAAGCCTAAAGGCCTATAGGCCTAGGCCTAAAGCCTAAGGCCTAAGCCTAAAGGCCTAAGGACTAAGCCTAAGGCCTATGTTTATTCATAAATTTATGACTTCTTTGTATTTTTAAAAATTGTTAGAAAAATGTTGCAACTATCATAAAAACAAATTCCGTGAGAAAAAAAGTATTTTCCGTGAGGAAAAAAGTATCCGTGAGGAAAAAAATATATGCCGAATTTTAATTCGAATCGATTTATTTCCGTTTTCGATTGTTTCGTTTCCCTTTCTCTTCTCGTTTCCCCCGCCAACCCTAATTTTGATCATGATGTTTCGCCCAGCCCCGTTTTTAATCCATCACATTTAGGATCGAAACTTGGACTGGTTCCCTAGGATGCAGGCAATCTCGTTACAAGAAGAAGATACGGATAATGACCAGACGGAAATTTCACACTTACGAGAACAGTTACATCAAAGCATGCAAACTATCAATGAATTATCTCGACGTGTACAAAACTTTCAACAAGTAGGCCAAGCAATTGGGAAAACCGATAAAAATCGTTCGGTTTCCGTCCTTTTTATGACCTTGTTTCGGTTTTTTCGACTTTTTTGTTTTTTAAACAAAATTTTCGCGATTTTTTTTGTTGAAATTCACCGTTTTTAAGCTGAAAATGCTCAGAAAAAGGCATTTTCTTGGTGAACAATGATGCTTTTTGATTTTTAAAAAATGCAATTCTGGTCATTTTAAGAGAAAATTTGATCATTTTTAATGAAAAATATTTTTCGGTTTTTTAACCTTCGGTTTCGGCCAGTTTTTTTCTTTCGGTTTTTTATCGCTTTTAAAATATGGTTCGATTTTTTTCGGTTTCCCCACTCTACAATTGGATGTAAAAAGTGAATCTTTTTAGGTGTTGACTGAATCAAACTTCTATTAACAAAAGTTCAAGACGAAATGTGCATATTTATTTTCGATCTCTACACAATAAGGGAGCCACTCACGTGAAAAAATTTTCTAACAAATTTTTTCCAGGAAATGACTCCTCTAGGGGTAAAATATGCGGAGATTCCGAATTTGACATTTTTAAAGCGAAAAAACACTTCTCTGATCTAGAGAAGGTCTGTGTATTTAAGCGAAAAATCGCATTTTTGCGACTTTTCACTTCAATACACAGGCCTTATCTAAATCAAGGAAGCGTTTTTTCGCTTCGAAAATGTCAAATTCGGATTTTTCGCATATTTTTATCCCTAGAGGGGTCATTCCACAAAAAAATTGTTGAAAATTTTTCACGTGGATGGCCCCCCTATTGTGTAGTAGCTCCTTTATTTTTTTCTAGTCAACTCATATTTTTTTATTGCTAACCCCATTTTTAATGTATATTTGTGTTATTAAGCCAAGCACGTAACACCAAGGGGCCTGTTGCAATAAATATAAAATTGTTACAAAATTTGTAAAGCGAGAATAAACTTTTCAGTGAGAATAACCGACAATGAATTTTCAAAATTGGTCTTCGGCATTTTTGATTCGTCTCGTTGAGAATCTAAAATTTGCTGAAAACCATATTCGAAAATTAACTTAATTTACAAATTTTGTAATAATTTTACATTTATTGCAACAAGTCCCAGGATCTAGTTTCTTGGGGGTGGGATCAAAAAAATTTGTAAATTTCACAATGGGGGACCATTATGTCATTATAAAATATTTTCATTTGTTGGATTTTGGTGTGATTGGTGAGGATTGACCCCATTGGTGCTACGTGAATCTGATTCAGAATCTGAACTCAGAATCCAGATTCAAAACCCGAGTTCAGAATCCCGATCCAAATTCAGAATCCGTTTGATTTTTATAAATTTTGATTTTATAAATTTTGATTTATAATTTTTGAATTACCAATTTTGATCTATAAATTTTGAAATATCAATTTTGATCATATACCACTATGGGGCTGTCCTTAAATTACGTTTGTTTTTTTTAGATTTTTGACCCCCCCCCCCCTCGTAATTAAATCGTTAGATTTTGCTGACCTCCTTACCTCAAACGTTAGTTTTTTCCATTTTTTAAAAAATTTTTGCTAAAATTAAAAAATTTTTAATCAAAAATATCATTTTTTGTTTTTTATATATATAAATTTTTATTTTTTAAAAGAAAATAATGGTTTTTTTGAATAATTTTTAAATGAAAAATTGAATTTTTGAATAAATTTTGTATGAAAAATTGAAATTTAAAAAAATTTCTTTAGAAAAATCGAATTTTTCAATAAAAATCAAGACTTTTCTCCATATAAGTGCAAACGTTAGATGGTAAATCGCTCGTTGAATTCACCCATTCCCTCTTGGCAAACGTAATTTAAGGATGGCCCCTATTACTTTTTTTTCTCCGATTTGATTTCCCCCCCCCTTACCTTTTTTCACTCTTTCGTTGCAATACACGAAATTAAATGTTGGTAAATAGCGTTGCCTGATTGCAAGAAGTTGTTTTTCCATCATTAAACATTTAGAAAGCACTAGCTAAATTTATAGGCATTCCTCTCAACTTCTTAAGGAATTTTTTTGCCAACATTTGTGCTCTTAATTTGGTCCCAAATGACTGGAAGAATCCATGAAATGTGCCGCTTTGAAGGGCTTCAAATTGTTCCACCATTTAACGATCCACTTATTAAATCGGAGATGTTCACAATTGAGCTATATATGTAGAGTCCGACATGAGAAATTTTATCGAATTTTTTTATTAAAATGTCCGTTTTGATAATAAAACAATATTTGTTTTAATCATTTCCAAAAAAGTTGTTGTTTTGAATAAAAATTTAAAAAAATAAATGTCACAAAATGGCAAAGCATTATTGACGCAGATGGGCTTCGAATCCTGACATTTAAAGTGTAAATCAACAGCGTTACCACTACACCAACGATATAATTAAATCAAGGTCGTGAAAGTTGAATAAGTTTAAATTTTTGTATATTGAAATGAAAACCCTGTATGAATTGAAACTTTTATTTTGCATTTTTGATCGAAGAAAATAATTTTTTACGCAAATTTCAATTAGCAAAGTTGTTCAGCATAAAATTCCCTGTCGGTTGATACTATTTTTTCACGACTTTTCCGCAAAAAATTCAAAAAAGTTTGATTATTACAACGATAACATGTACCAGAATTCATATTTTCAAATGCATTTATCTCGATGGGGAAAACGATTCAGATGATGCCTCAAAAACAAATAATGCTCAATTTTTCATGACCTTTCCGAATATATCATT
Source organism: Acrobeloides thornei (assembly GCA_034699885.1). NCBI lineage: Eukaryota > Metazoa > Nematoda > Chromadorea > Rhabditida > Cephalobidae > Acrobeloides > Acrobeloides thornei. Next base: position 3,180 of record JAQGCP010002620.1, on the reverse strand, counting down.
TTTCATATGATTGTGACTGACTTTAAGGTGTCTAATTTGAAAACAATAAGTTTTAGATTCAATTCGTACATAGTCGACCCCATAACTTTACACCAAGAAGTTATGGGAAAAACTGCAGCAGAAATGGCCTTGTTAAATGACCTTTTCAAAGCCGATGAAGAGGTGTCCACCATATTTAGTGATTATTGTGACGGACCGTGTAATGAGCAGTGTTCTGGCCTATATGTAATTCTCAACTTTTTTAAGGGAATAAATCATTTTTAGAATGATCTTTTATTATGTGTCACAGAAGTTAAGTTAGCTGGTTGTCCTACAGTATCAAAGGACGATTCGCAGCATGTAAATCCTCAAAACTGTTTTACGCGTACACCAATCGTCTATTTGAAACACAAAAGTGAAAATAGAAAGACCATTGGTGTACAGCTGCTATGCAGGTCCGCAAAATGGTCTTCAGTCAAGCGTCCATTGGACACGGTACATTAATCATAAGAAATATACGAGAGAACTCCTCTTTTAACCCTCCACCCTCTCCCCTCCAGTGACATAGCCATAGGGGAGGGTCACTAGGTACATGTGCTTCTCCCTTAGCAGAAAAATGGTGATTTTCCGAAATCAGGTCAAAATTTTGAATTTTTCTTAACCGGTCCCCTCCCGTTACAACTCTGCACTTCCTTCCAACCCCTTCTGGTTACGCCACTCCCCCTCTCCCTCATTCATTCACTCATATGAGGGTACCATCTATCCATCCGGTCAAAAATTTCTTGACAAAAATGACCTTATTAAAAAAGATCGAGACTAAACAATTTCTTAAAGGGGGCGTGAATTTCGAGGCCCTTTCTCGACAAAAATTTTTTTGTAAAGTAACCCCTCTAGGGGTAAAATTTAATGAGAAATCAATTGCGCACATCACCGAAGTATAAAAATGCCATCTTCAACCTGTTTTCACGATAAAAAATATATTTAACGCATCCCCCCTGGGGATGCGTATGTTTGTTTTGTTTTTGGGGGTTCCTACATCCATTTTAGACGTTTTTTGATAATAATATAATTTAGAATTGCTTTGAAAAAAGTGGAAAAATCAGCATTTTCGCAAAAGCAGGTTGAAGATCGCATTTTCATGCTACAGCGATGCGCGCAATCGATTTCTCGTCAAATTTTACTCCTAGATGGGCCATTTTTCAAAAAAATTTTTTTGAGAACGGGCCTCGAAATGCACTCCCCTTTAAAAAAACAGCAAAAAAACAAACAAAAAAGTCAAAACTTTTTATGACCCCCTTTCATGACCAAAAACTTCCCCAGTGCTCGTGTGTGATATAAAAAACTTGTTAAATATACATATTTTAGCTAAATTTTGCTCTCCTAAACTTCAACAACAAAACGAAAGATGGGAAACTAACCATTTTTGTGTCCAAGAAACTTCGAGATGGCCATACATTAAATGGCATGTGCTCATATGGAATAAAGGAAATTTTAGATACGTTAGAAGATCAATATAGTCTGATATATGTTAAGAATCAAGAAAACCAGTGGCAAAGTCTTAGAAAGGTTAGAAATTTTTTTAATCAATAATTTTTTTAATTTAGGATAAATTTATGTCGACACCTGGTTTAACAGAAGGCTTCATATTAAACAAATTTCATAGAAGAACCATAATGGATTTTGAATTTCGTAACCATGAAGTTTTTATCAACTATGCAACGACTATCTACCAAGCATTGGATGGACAAGTTTACGAAATTTTTTATTTAGCTATTTCAAGTGGCAAGATCTTGAAAATTATTGTTGGAGCTGATGCAATTATTGATTTCCATATATGGTGTGAGCTTGAAGGGGTAATAATTTTTATAATGGTCGTAAATGGTTGATATTTTTTAGAAAATCATCCAAATGAAAGTATGGAATGGACATATTTTGTTAGTATTAACAAGAAAGTATCTGTACGGGTTACCACTGCACAATTGCAATTCTTCACTGTCGTGTACAAAATGTATTCAAGATCCACACTGCCTTTGGGATAAGAAACAACAACTATGTCTTGGAGATGCTAATCTCAGGGAATCTGAAGAGTAAGAGTTAGATTAGAAGCTTTAGAGTTACAAAAAAATGATAAATCTCTAAGAAAGTTTAAAATATAACTTTAAATGGAGATGCCCGATAGCAGTATCTCAAAAAAAATTTTTCTCAAAAATTACATTATTTGGGACAATATGATGTGAAAAATCGATTACGAGCATTTTTTAGAAAAAAATTTTTGGAGATGCTGCTACCATAGGTCAGCAAGAAGGAGGAGCCTTCCCCTGACCCACTCACTCATGAGCCCAAAATTGAAGAAGGGACCATCTCATGGACCCCGCCGAACATATCAAGTGGTCCATAAAATTGGGTGTCAGAAGACTACCTCAAGCTAAAAAAAGGTCCTTTTTTATTAAAATCTTACTGAATTTGATGAGGTGGTGGGGACCTCTCATCGGAGGTCCCCTCCCCCGAACCTTGTCGACCTATGGCTACTACTATCTGGCCACCCCCTTTAAGAAAATTTTTAGTATAAGATATTAAATATAGCAATTTTAGGGATTTAAAACAAGATGTTTTTAATGGAAACAACAAGAAACATTGCTCGATCGAATCGGAATCTAAGGATATTAATTATTCAGATGTAATAGAAAGACAAAGAGAATTTGAAAAGAAACTTGATTTGTTGGAAAAAATGCTGGCCATTAAAAACACTTCGGGTAAGTGCATTTTTAAAAAAGTTTCTGATCATAGCCCCTCTTGCTTCGATCGTCTTTTAAGAAAAAAATGTAAACTTATATTTAGTTTAAAGCTAAAAATAAACAGCTTTAAAAACGCAACTTCGTAAGAAAGTTAAAATTTATTTTAGAACACGAAGATCGAGAAATGTATAAAGAATTGCTAAAAAATTTTGCTGGTAAATATTTTTATAAAATTACTAAATTATTTATATTTTAGAATTTTTGGCATTACAAAAAGAACAAATAAGCCAGTCGACTTTAACAAATAAGCCAGTCGACATTCCGCCAACAAAACAACCAGATAAATGTAAGTTCTAAACTATATGATGAAACTTGCTAGGAATAATGTTCATTTAAGAGACGATGTCTCGAAATGTCAAACCTGGGGTGGCCATAGTAACGAAAATGCGAATCAATTTTTGAAACC
>JAQGCP010002619.1:0-10142 GCA_034699885.1 Acrobeloides thornei | reverse complement strand
AATTACTTCTATACAGGTGATAATTACCACAAATTTCTAATTTTATTTTTCTTGTTAATACAATTACCGTAAATACTGTAATATACGCTTCCCTCTAATTAATGCCCCCTCTCCAGAGAATTAAAAATCAGCCCCCGGATATGTCCGTAATATACGCTTCCCTCTAATTAATGCCCCCTCTCCAGAGAATTGAAAAATCAGCCACCCCCGGATATGTCTGAAACCGTTAAAAGTGCACAACAAATCTATAACTTAAGCAAATAGCGTTTTCTGATGTTAATTGATTAGAAAAATTTTGAATTTTTGGTGAAAGTTTATAGACTTTTTTTAAAATTAGGGGATTGAAAAATTAAAGCCCCGGGGCGTATATTACAGTATTTACGGTATATGCACTATAGCTCGATAGATCATACAAATTTTCAGGATACTCCAAGTTCCGAGAATTTTCAGAATTATTTTTGTTTGTTTAAAAAAATATTTTTTATTTTTTATAAAAGCATATAATCTTATAAAATTAAAACCAAAACAAAAAACTTCAAAAAGACAAATAATCCAAAAAAATACCATTTTCAAGTCTTTGAATTTTTATAGTTTGGTATATATGTTGTAGCGATATTGAATTTCAGCCAATTCTGAATCGGCTAGCCGATATTGAATATCCAAATTAATATTCCCTGAATCAAATACCTATTGAATAACCCAATACATTACCCAAAAACTTAAAATTTTATCTCTTGAGACAACAAATGAAAAATTTAATATATGAACTTTGTCCATGCTCAGAGTGACTCAACGACACCAAGATCATAAAAATGGATGACCTTGGTTCAAGTAATGGCCATTAGAAGTCAAAGCCTATCAAAACATATGCAACTTTTTAAAGATAGATCGATTTTTAAGACAAAATTTGCATAAAACATGCTATAATCTATATGTTGTAGCCGATATTGAATATCAAATGAATATTCAATATCGGCTAGCCGATTCTGAATCGGCTAGCGAGAAAATTCAATATTCAAAATCGACTGGCCGATATTGAATATCCAGTTATAGGGCTTTCATTCGCATAAAAAATTACAGAGCATCGTCTGTGTGTTAATCACAATAATTCTCTACAGTTGGAAATCGATATTTCAACAATTCTTTGTCTATCGTTTGATTCTAAGCATGAGTTGTATGGTAATTTTTGACAAAATCGTCAATGCAAAATGCCCCAACATATTGTAAATCGCCATACAACTCATGCATAGAATTAAGCGGTATACAAAGAATTGTCGAAATATCGACTTCCAATTGTAGAGAATTATGGCGACTAATCGAAGGTTCGCAAAGAAATTGATGATAGCGAGAATGAAAAATGAACATCCAATAATGATGCTTCTAGTTGTAGTAATGAAAGAAGTTGGTCGAGAGCAGCTATTGTTACCATTGGTGTGAATAGACCAAAAATCTACCATAGTTGAAGATTTAGTCCTATTTTATCTTGAAAATCTGTAAAAAAAGAAGTGGCTGAACATACCCGGGTAGTTTCGAAAATTATGTTTATATTCGGGTATGTTCTGCAGATAGTAAACATACCCTATATCATAAAGATGCGTTTTTTCAATCAATAAAAAATAAAGCTTTCGCGAACTTGGTAACTAGATTTTTTAACTTACAAGGAACAATCGCAACTTGATACATTCCGTTTTTGCCGAAACCAGGCTCAAACTCTTCCTCATACCCAATTTGATTATACAATTTTTTGGAATTATCACCTCATACGGCTTCTCCGAGGATATAGAGCCCTCAGAAAATATAAAAATAGCGTTTCTGAAGGGCGGGAAATTCAAATTCAAAATTGCAACTCAAAAATCGCCAACTTCAAGCGCGACTATCAACCATAACGATTCAGAATTTACTATAAAAACAAAAAATACTCCATTTTTCATGAATTTCCCGAATATATATAAATTATGGCGAAGTTCGCTAATCTAAAGAATTTTCAATTTTTGACCTCCTTTAGCACCACCATCTTCAAAGGCTTGAATGGACCCCGAGACACTGAAATTTGAATGTTTTATTACTTAGTTTTGTTGAGCTAGTTGAGAAGTTTGACATATGCAAAAATTAGGATGTACTGGAACTCTCTTGCTGAGATAGACCAACTTTTGTGAAAATTTGGGGGTTCCCACAGGTATAAAAATTTATAGGCATACTCCTTCAAACCTAACCAGAAAACTTTCCTGAAGTCTACCGACTATGGAAAGTGTATAGAAACGTATCACGTGCGTAGCCCTGAACAATAAAAAAGATTTCAAGTCAAAACGATTTATCCTTGAAATGATAAGAATTTTTTCAGGTCCGGCTTACCTGTAAGACCAAAAAACCTTGGTCTTCAACTTGCTACTGGGTCAATCTCCAACCAGAGAACGAATCTAATGGGTCCCCAAAAACAAAAGTTGCTCCAAACATTACAAACTATAATGTTATGTAAACAAAAATTAAAAATTTGGTCAAAAAAAGTTTGTCGATCAGGAAGCTCGATTCTTTCAGAGCCGGTGCTTTAACTTATTTTTGCATGTACAGCATAGAAGTGAGATAGATGATAAGAAAGAACCCAAAAGTTTTCATGACATAAAATCTGTTATTCGCATTCAATATGAAAGAAAATTTTTGCCTAACCATGACTTAAGTAGCGACCAATATATTGAAGTGAAAACTATTTTTTTCATAAAGAATTTTTGAAAAATGGCAATTCATTTTCACAAGCTCTTGAAGAGAGCGTGTGAAAAATGATAGTATCCCCAAAAACCTTGAAAACATTGTAGTAATAGGTGAAAATTGCTCTTGATTACTTTGATCTTTATTACTAGCTTGTGAAAATCTTGAATCATCAGATGGAAACAGGCAACAGAATTAAATGTTTTAAAAAGTTTATAAATATAAAATTCACAAGAGTATACAAGATTAATTTTTAAATAAATAGCAGCCTAATCTTTGATACTAATGTTTCTAAAAACGTTGTGTTATGATTTTATATATAGAAATTTAGAGAGCTACTATAATGGGGCCACCAATCTGAAAAAAATTTCGAAAATTTTTTCCTGGAAATGACACTTCTAGAGGTAAAAACATATGGGGAATCTGATTTGATATTTTCGAAGAGGAAAAAACGCTTCCCTGATTCAAGAAGGAGGAGTGTGTATTGAAGCAAAAAAGGCGCAAAAATATGATTTTGTCTAAATTGTGTTATATCTCCAAAATTAGAAAAAATCTAGAAAATCATGAAAGATCTATAAAATTAGATAAATTTAGACAATCTATAAAAATCTAGAAAACCCAGGAAAAAATAAAATCATGAAAATTTTTTTAGAAAAATGAAACAGGCTAAAGACAGATTAAGGAAAGGTTAAGGGAATGCTAAGGAAGTTAAGGACATGCTAAGGAAAGGCTAAGAACAGAGACAGGAAAAGCTAACGGCAGGATTCCCATCGAGGAATCATAATTTTAAGCATAAGAAATCCAAAAGTAAGCATTTCAGTTTAAAAAGTAAGCAAAAATGCTTGAAATAAGCACAAAGTGGGGACCCTGGCTAACAAGAAGTAGGCAGGGGAAAGAAGGCAATTGTCCCGTCGCTGAAATTTTAAAAGCAAATGACTAAAACCATAGGAATTTTGGCAAAATTTTGAAAATTTATTTTAAAAAAATTCATTTTTCACAGATTGATCTCTCCCCCCGTGCTGAATCCTGCATACATGCCTGCGGGTTAAGAACAGAGCAGGCTAAGGACAGGACAGTGGAGAAGATGACATTCACATTCTCTTATGAGTTTATTTAACTATGAAAATTTTATTTCTTTCGATTATTTTTATATTTGAAAATAAAAAGGTAATTACGTAAGATAAAATCACAATATTTATATTTTTTTACAATGTTATGATGAAGTGAATGTAATTTTTTGAACTTGAATTTGTATCAAGTTGCACGTATTTTTAACTAAGATGTTTTTGACATAAAATACCAAGAAATTACCTCTATACAGGTGTTAATTACCACAAATCTCTAGTTTTATTTTCTTGATACTACAATTATATGCACTGGATTACACGATTACACAAATTTCCGGGATATTCGAAGTTCCGAGAATTTTCAGAATTGTTTTTGTTTGAATGTTTTCGTTTTAAAAAATAGTATATATTTTTTATGAGAACATATATTAGCGTCAAAGTTAACCCGCCGTCAAAGTTGGGTCAACTTTGACTAATCAAAGTTGTTTTGAGATACATTTACAAAAAAGATATATTTATTGAACCTTTTTTGATTAAATATGTGTTCTATTTTGCTTAGGCTTAGAACTAAGCCTTAGATTTAGGCTAAGGCCTAAGCCTATGCATAGGCCTAAGCCTACGCCTATGACTAAGCCTATGTCTAAGCCTATGCCTACGCCTAAGCATACGCCTAAGCCTAGACCTATTCTTAGACCTAAGCCTAAGCCTAGGCCTATACCTAAGCCTATGTTTAGACCTAAGCCTATACCTAGGCTAAACCTAAGTCTGCGCCTAAGTCTAGGCCTAATCCTAAGCAAAATAGAATACATGTTTATTCAAAAAAGTTTCAGTAAATATATTGTAAATGTATCTCAAATCAACTTTGACACTAACACATATAGCCTTATAAAATTAAAACCAAAACAAAAAACTTCAAAAAGACAAATAATCCAGAAAAATATCATTTTCAAATGCTTGAATTTTTATAGAGGTCTTCTATAAACTATATGTATAAAAAAGACAAAAAGATTAATTTAAAATGTCTCGATGAAAAAAGAACAAAAAATAACTAAATACATACATCATACTCACTGTAATAATGCTATTAAGACTCGTTTGAACTGATAGAACCGAAAAAATTTTTAAAAATTTCATTAGCACCGTGCCGTGTTTCCCTATGGTCGAAAATCCGAGTGCAAAAAATTACCGATTTGAAGATATTTTTAAAATTTATATATTTAAAAATTTTTAGGGGGCAACGCCCTAATTTTTTTCAAAAATTTTTGTTAAAAAATAATGTCGCCATCGTGTTCTTCATAGTCGAAAACCCCCCTAGTATAAAAAATCAGTCGATTTGGAGAACTTTTTTGAAAATCGATATTTTTCAATTCTTAGGGGGCAACGCCCTAATTTTTTCAAAAATTTTTGTTAAAAAATAATACTGCTATTGTGTTGATTTTTATATAATTTCTTTTATATATAAAAGATTCATATCTTAGCTATCCAAAATGAGGTCGCTCGACAAAATCCGATTTAAACCCAATGAGTTATGGCTACAAAAAGAGCCGATCCCAGACGGAACATGCCGACAAAAAGGGTTAAAAAATGAAGCTTTGTTAATTCCTATTTAATATTTCATACAAGGTGGAGTCCGAGAAAAAATATGGAATTGTTTCTTAAATATTGTTTTTTGGCTATATAAGATTAGAGCTGCTTTCTTTACTTCATTTTTTGCTGACATTTTCGATCGAGATGAAGCTAGAATTTTTCTTCTTCTTATTTTTAACTATGGCTTCAATCAATTTGGCTAGAATTCCCCAACTCCGATTTGGTAAGTCAATATATTTTGAAACCCCTCAAACCACTAACCTCAAGTTTAAAAGTTTACAATTTTTAACGCATCCTTTAAGGCTGCACAAATGTAAATTCATAAATGAGCACTAGGACAGTCCTCACGTTCACGGACACTTCTCTCGAAGACACTTCTTACGCGACACTTCTCACGGACTTTATATACACAAGAAAATGCAGAATTTCAAAATGTCTTTTTTCTTTGTTATATACAGCTCGTTGTCATATGTATAAAACAGTCCAAATTGATTCAAGCGAAAGTTCCTTGTGAAAAGTGTCCTTAAAAAAGTCCAAAAAAATCAATTTTCATAAAATGAACATTGTAGTAATTTTTTATAGCTAAATGAGACGAGCAAAATGACACTAAAATAATTCAATTTGAACATTGTTTTGGGTTATTGAAACGAAAACATGAATCAGGGTTTTCGTTTCAATAACCCGAAAGAATGTTCAAATTGGATAATTTTTGTGTCATTTTGCTCGTCTCATTTAGCTATAAAAAATTGCTACAATGTTCATTTTGTGAAAATTTAAAAAATCGATGCAAAATCGATTTTTCCGCAAAAAATTCAAAAAAGTTTATGTATTACAACGAAGATCTTGTACGCAAATTCAAAATTTCAAACGCAATTATCTCGAAAACTACAACGATTCAGAACATCCCGTAAAAACAAAAAATGTTCCATTTTTCATGGACTTTCCGAATATATACAAAAAATGGCAACTTTTTTTTACTGTACTGGTCCTTTAAATCTACTGTTTGGTTTGTGAAGTTTAGTCTTCAGAGAAAATCAACTAATTTTTTGAAATTTTGAACCCCATTTTAGGGCACAGATGCCACTTCGATCATGAGTGCTTTTTGGGTGACTCGGTTTGTTTGAATTTCGACTTCGAGCCATGTGTATCTAACAGAGATATCGATTGTCAATGCATTTTACAACGCCAGAAGCGTGATGTGGCAGAACGCCTTAAAGACTTTCCGGACAATGAAAAATGATGGAAAGATGACATGTGGTTGCTTTATACCGGCTTAAAATTAATATAAAAATTCTATATTTTGTGTTTTTTAATTTTTATAAACATATCCAATAAAAACCCGAAATTTGCATATTTATGATATTCTCTTGGTAATTATTGATTTGCGGCTTCAAGTTTATCATCAGCAGCCATGGCAGCAAAAATTGAAGTTTTATCATCCAATAAATTTTGTAGAGAGTCAAATTCTTTAATTTCACCTTTGTCCAAAACCAACGCTCTACAATTTTAAATTTTACACAGGGTAGCCAAAAAATTTATACCTGTCATAATCCAAAGTGGTATTCAACCTATGGGCGATTGTAAGCACCGTAGAATGTTTGAATTTTTTACGAATTGTCTCGTAAAAATCGCCTCCCCCTTAATTTCATAATGTTAAGTTATGTCACTTCTGCATTAAGTGCAGATGCCAAAAACGGCGTTTTTTCGGACTTAAGAAAACAGGATCAGGCTCCGTAGCACCATACATACAGTTTACATTATATGCAGCAACAGTTGTACACTTTGCCATGGGATTGTCTCAAGCTATTGTGTATAGATATACGCAGGTAGAGGGTTTTTCAAATATGCTACATCTAAACTTCTAATTAGGGATAAGGGTGGTGACGGTAATCAGGAATTTGAAAGAGCAATGTGGGGGAAGGAACTTGGATTTTTCTGTTTTTAATGCCGTTTTTAGGTTTATCCTGGATTCATAAAAAATTTTGTTGACTCATTAAGATTTAAAATAGGGCTATTGGTTTTGCATATTATCCTCTACGTTATTTATGTCGCTCCAGCTATATGTTTCATCAAAACATCTGATGAATCATATAATGGACTGATTCTTTTCCTACCCAACATTGACGAGTGGCTTCAAAAAACTAGCTTCATGTTTTTTGCTGAAAAAAACTTAAGGTAAAGCAAATGTCTGTCCGCAAGTATCCCACCGCCGGCTTGCTTGCCTGGCCTTATTCCTGACCCTAGCACTAAATATAATCTATTTTAAATTCAAAAGGAAGACTTGCTTATTTTAGATATCAAGTACCACATGGGGGTACACTAAGCGTAATTTGTTTTATGATAACAAGTTTTCACTCCCCTATTGAATACATTTCACTCTGCTATTTTATGCATCCCTATAAAAATTTTATTTTGTCAATCTTACATAAATTTTTTGGCAAACGATTCTTTAATCAAGTAGAAGCTTCTGAAAAACAACGAGCTACTATTACAATTATTCGTTTGAATAATGTGAAAAATAATGTTATTGTTCATTCGATTATTTAACGCTCTGCGAGCGTTAAATAATCTTTTATTGATTTTGTTTGGTTCTTATGCATTTTGTTTATTTATTGTAAAGTTTTGTTAAAGTTTTGATAAATAAATTATTTGGTCAAAAATGTCAAAAACTACATTTTTTGAAATTGGAAATGATATGTATTACAAAAATTTGCATTCATGAGATAAAAATATATGTATCTTTCGATTCACTATAGTTGATTACCCTATCGTTTCAATAAACAATCTTATTGATGTCTGAGTGCAGGCAAGTTGCGGAAAATTTGAAAATCTTTTTTTCAATTTTGTTTCGCTCATAACTTTAGAACGAGAGTCCAGTAAGAACCCATACGTTCTGCTATCACTCAAAAGTCATCTGAAAAGATTTTGCTTAAGAATTTGATTTCAGATAAGAACATCTTCTGTTTTTGTGAAAAGGAGAAAAATGACGGAATGAATGAATGTAGTGGATTCAAGTGTTCCTACAAGTGGTTTCACTTTAAATGTATAGGCATTTCTGAAGCGTCCATGAGTGATTGGTTTTGTACATTGGACCAGTTCCCAACGTGTTAAGTTTTGGCAAAAAGAAATAAGCTAACATAGGTTTTGGGATCTTGCTAAAATATCAAAAAATCACCATTTTTCAAGAATAAATTAGTTTTAACTCAAAAAACTTTTGTGCTAACATACCAAGCCCAATATAACAAAATTTTCTGGGAATCAGGGCTACAGCTTTTGGGAAGAACATTTTTGCTGAAAACTTCCGGCACAGGGTCAAAATCGCCGGTCTGTGTCAAACCCCCAGTCAAAAAATCGAGTTATGCTCTAAGATTGCGGTATAACTTTTTATTGAAGAGAAAAATTGTTATAGGTGTCAATGTAAAAGTCGTAGCGATGATCACCATCTTTTCAATGAGTGGTCAACCATCTCTCAATTCAATTCCCAATTGGAGTTATGACCATTACAAAACCGATTCTTTTTACAAAAAGGTGTATGTCTAAATCGATCTTGGCACAAATTCAAGTGAATTTTAAACATGTTTCTTTGCGTTATTTGTGATCTACCGCAATTGTTATTTCATTCTGGCAAGTTGATCAGACCTACCCAGTGAGTTGACGGAAATTCTTTATTACACAAAAGACGAATCTAAAAATTTTAATTGTTTGTGATATAAGATTTTAATTGTTGAATGATAATGAGTCATAATGATAAAACATTTGTATAAACTTGATTGTTTTATCATGATGAATAATGAGTCGTATAACGATAAAAAAATTCAAGACATCTATAAAACGTTGCCAATCAAGAAAGGATTTTATCCCTTTAAGTAATTATTATATTGGAAAGGTATTGTTTTTATATACATCCAATCATTTTTTAACCCTTTGAATTGTTCGATTTAGTAAAATTGATATCTCAAGAAGGGCAAAAACTTTTTTAAGACGGTCTTTTTTAAAAGTGGATTGATTTTTCTTGAGAGGAGTGGGGCAAATTTGAAGGAGGTTGAGCATCTCTCATTTGACTCACCTTGTATTTATTCTTCTATGCGACTGTATTTAATTATAGAATGTCAAAATCATCAGAAAACTCTTATGAATCAAGTCCAATTATTCCAGAAACACATCGTTCAGAAATCACATTCGCTCATTATAATTACGGAGCAATAAGCCAAGACGAATCTGATTTATTAGATGACTCATACCCAAACGAGGTATCCAAACAAGTTGATTTTAGAGCCAGTACCGGGAGCAGAGCACTCCGCGCTCGGAGGGAAGAAGGAAATCTTGAAAGAATCTCCGAGCGGCACTATGCCGGCATAAAAAATTTTTTTGAGGGATACCCCATAAAAGTGGTATCGATTCTCTCGGGATGTTCTCGATGCGACATATAAAACCGTAGGAAAAGTTTTTTGGGCCTCCAGTCTACTTTTAGGGAGTTAATTTCATGAGAAAGGGCAGAAAATTTTGAGCATTTTTTGTTAAAAAACCACTACTTGAAAATCTAACGTTAAAAAGTAAGAGCAAAACAAAATTGTGAAAAAATTTTTTAATGAGTTTGTATATTGAAGCGATTAGCCGGTACTCAAGCATCGATGAAATTTTTCATTGAAACGATTTAATAAAACCTCTAAGTAGTAAGATATAACAATGTTTAAGGGAAGAGCTCGAAATAGAGATCTGAGCACAGGAAGAATGCTAGGCTATGCTGTTGGGCACTTCTTTAACGACTTGTGTGCTTCAATGTGG
>JAQGCP010002618.1:0-10143 GCA_034699885.1 Acrobeloides thornei | reverse complement strand
TTTTCAGAAAAAAATCGAGAAAAAATTTTTTCGAAAAAAATTCACGTTCAATGCGGTCGTTAATCGTTAGTAGTACCCCTTTTTTTGGACCAAAGTTGAAGTTTGTAATCAATTTTCTTAAAATTCTTAATAAAAACGATAAAATATAACAAAAAACATAAAAATTTTCACTCTACTCGCATGTTTTACATTTGTCGCCACTTTTGGCCATACTTTCCCCCACCGTGTACAAAGTTGTTTGTCGTGATCTCAGGAACAACTTTATAGAACATCACTTTTTGTGAAAGTTTTCTGTCATGAAGAAATTTCACATGAATTTAATTAGGGTGTACACGAATTTAGGGACACTCTGTATAGAAATATAGAAAAAAGTTTACCTCCTCCTCTAATTGAGAAATTAATATTGGTTCTAATGTACTTGCGCAATCGAAAAATCGATAGCGCAAGTCCCGACTTCCGAAAAATTTTTCGTGACCTCCTACAAAAAAATTAATTTTTTTAATATGGAATACCCCTATAGGGGGTCATGAAAATTTTTCGGAATTCGGGACTTGCGCCAATCGAAAACTCCCGATTACCAAAAATCAGCCAATTTGGAGAAACAAATTTTTTTCGAGAAGCGTACTGGGCGTGCACCTTCTTTAGGGTAAAAACAACTTATAATTTATTAACTTTTCCGATTTATTTGTCTATTATTTTCTCACGTGTGTTTCAATGAATACAGGTTGTTCCAAAAAACTGCCTTTTGGTCATTTAAAAAAATTTTTTCTTCAAAATGACTCATTAGGGGTATTTTTATGCGAGAAATCGATTTCGCGCATCGAAAACACTTGAAAATGCCTCCCAAACCATGAAATATAAGATTTTCTTATTTTTTTTCAGCCATTTTCGGTAGGAATTCCTAAATTCGAAAATTGATATTTCATGTTCTGGGAGGCGTTTTCAAGGGTTTTCGATGCGCGCAATCGATTTTTCGCATAAAAATACCACTAATGAGTCATTTTGGAAGAAAAAATGACACTAGGACGGAAAGTACCTTACCCGTTTTTGCAAAAAATTATAATTCTGCCAATTATTGAACATTTTTCGAGTTCTCAACGGTAAAATAAAATATAGATACTCATCCTTATTTTACCGTTGGGATTTCGAAAAATGCTCAAAAATTGACGGAGTTATAATGTTTTGAAAAAATGGGTGGAAAGCTCCCTGTCTCTAAAGTTTATAAATTTTACAATGATGAGACTTTAGGCGTACGTCCCTAGCCATAATCTAGATTTTGGCTATTATTTGGCTTGGTTAGAGACTCATTCATTTTTCGGGTAGAACTAGACGTCACAAATTGAAAAATCTCACAAACATTATTGTCAAGAACAATAGTGACGTTAACATCAATGATCCTAGCCAAAATTAATGATCAAGGCATGAAACATAAGCAATGCGGAACAAAAAGGGCAAAAAATTCCATCTTCAAAAACATAAACAATAGGTTCTTACAATGCTAATAACACATTCCAATCGAAATTAAAAGTTTTAGACACTGTAACTATTTTTCGATTTTTTCGAATTTAATTTATCACTGTAACAATTGCAAAAAAATTCATGACCTTAAACAGAGAAATGTACCTTACTTAAGGTAATAAATAAAATCGAATTTAATTTATCACCTTATATAAGGTACGTTCCGTTTTGGCCACTTCCAGTGTTTTCAGCTCACATGATCTTATCAAAAATTGTAGTCCAGAGTCCCAGGAAAATTTTGGTATTGGATTTGGCTGTTTGGTAGCCATTTGACTTATTTAAGGTCATTTTATTCCCAGAAAATGGTCATTTTTGATGTTTTTAGCATCTTTAGCCTCCGAAACCTATGCTAACTTGTTTCTTTTCGTCCAAAAATGAGATGATTTACCATTTTGGGCTATGGAAAACAATTTCTGATCATTTTAACATTTTTGAAAAACTTTATTTGGATCCAGGTTTGTGGCCAAGGTTTAGGCTCAAAAATTGTAGTCTCTGAATCAAAGTCATGCAGGCATTTTCATGCATTGGCAATGTGCGCAATCGATTCCTCGCCTAGAAAGCCTCTAGGAAGTCGAAAAATTTCGATAAAAATCGACTTCTATAGCCAAATATCAACATTTCAAAATTAGGTTACATCCTTGAAAGACCCTTTTTTGAAAAGTCTGGATATTGATACGGTTTTTAATGCCTAGATTTTGATTTTGAACAGGTTTTGGAGTGATTTTCAGATGAATTGATCGAGATCTGTAAAAGGGCGTACGGCCTAATATGTCAAAACATAATAAAACTTTTATAAACAGCTGATAAAACAAATGATTGAGTTGATCTCGGATAATTTCACAGCCGTGTGTCTATTGTATAACATCCGCGTTTCTAAGTTGGCTGGACTTGATTTTCGGCTGTTACATTTATTAAAATGAGGCTTTTATGCATACTTCTATGCTTATTTCCTTATGTAGTAAGTTTAATTTTCATGAGAAGAAAAATGAGTCCACACTGTTGTAGTCTAAAAATAAGTTCAGAATGAGAGTGCGACTGATAAACACCGGGCATAAATATCCATATCATTGTAATTTATTACAGTCTAAAAATGATCTTTTGGAGTTATTTTTGACGCCCGAGAAACCCGTAGAAAAAATCGCGGACCCTTCGCACAACTTCCAGAGCTGGGACATCTTGCGGCCTAGAGATTACAAATAGTAACCCTATACTCAATTCGTTCACTCCTTTCGAACTGGTGGCTTTAAAAAATTACATGTTTAAATCTAGATTACTCAATGTAATAATTGTATCATCGATGTTACTTGTTATCAAGGATCGCTTAATTCGCCTAGTAGCACATTTTATGATGGAATCCTAACTACTACGATCTCAACTGATGCTAATGGGTGTGAACTTATAACAAACATGACTTGTGGTGAAGAACCCGGATATGTACCAACAAGCTCGACGCAATATCAGTATATATATAATCAAGCTGTAATTTTTATAAGCTTACATAGGAAAGAAAGGTTTAGAATACAGGCCTCCATATATCTGTTGTAATCGACAAATAACAAAAAAGATCGAATTTAATTTCTTCGTCGTGCAGCTTCAAGTGCACATGCAAATACCCCTTAACATTTAGGCTAATCTAGATAATTCACGATAAAATGTAATTAAGAAAATTTAGCACGGCTTCATTAATCAAGGAGGCGCAATTAATCAGTCATTAATCAATTTGCCAATACCATGCGTAAACGGATCCTGGAATGGATCGACGACTTTTACATGCATTGGTAAATCAAAATTGCCTGTTAGAAAATAATAAAAATCTATATTGTTTAGTCTATAGGGCCACTAATGACCCAACACCACCTCCACCAGATCCGACTTGTGAGGCAGCAAAGACTTCTACTATATCAACAACCACGACTCCTACTACAACATCTACAACAACAACTCCGACAACAACTACAACCTCTACTACAAGTACGACTACAACAACTACACCAACCACAACAACGACCAGTACGACGACTACAACAACTCCCACCACTACGTCTACAACGACAACTCCAACGACTACCACCACTACAACACCAACAACGACTAGTACAAGCACTACCACAACTACTCCTACCACGACAACGACATCTGCGTCTGGAGTGTGGTCTGCATGGAGTAGTCCTGGTTGCACAGCAACATGTGGAATGTGCGGAGTTGTAACACAGACAAGGTCATGTCTAGGTCCTGGATTATGCATGTAAGTCAATGAACCTCTGATTTGTGCAAATATATGAAAATTGGAGTCGAGCCCCAAACTTAGAATTCAACTTAATCGATAGCGGTGATTTTAACTTTTTTCTACAAGCTCAAAAAACATTAGTGATGGGTCATTTCCACTCGAAATTTTGTGGGGAACAATTTTGTAGAACATCACTTTCCCCATAAAGTTCATCTAAGATGTCAAAAATTCAATTTTTCCGAGAGCATATAGTTCCCCAGTAAAATCGCCATATCTCCTAGAGCTGGGTGAACCGAACCGATGATTTTACTGTAACCGTTGAACCGAACCGCTAGTTCGAACCAGAATCAAAAAGCTTGTGACCTTAGACCATTGTTCAATATTAAATCTCAATTCAGAGGATCGTCTTCACAAAATTCCACAACTAAATGCACTTCAAACGTTTGTGCGTTTCCTAAAGCTACATGTTGTACTGGCTATGCAGAAGCTGCAGTAAATGGTACATTCCAATGTGTGGCGACCGGATAAATTTTAATAAACTGTTGATGCATTTCTATCTAATTATTAAATAACTTTTGCTCTATAAAATAAATTGTTAAAGTGACATAAAGTCGATTTTCACTCTTTTAATGAAAATTGATTCCCCTCCCCTGTGCTTATGTTCAATTTGGGGAAAATTTTTCTTTTAAAAAACCAGTATCGGGGGCCAAGCGCTCCGCTCTCGCGGATTTTCCGAGAGTGATCCGAGCGGCACTCTCGAGCGACGTCCCCCGTTTAAAAATTTATAACTTAGGATCAGTAATTATTGATCCAAGTTGAAATTGGTCGATTCAACACCTTCCTGCGGTTAAAATTCAAAAATTCCTTCGGATTCATGTTCCCCATACCCGAAAATTCGGGTGAGAGACTTTTGCGCCCTCACATATGCGCAACGACACTTGCACACCCGATTTTTGCGCTCCAACATATGCGCCCTGGCATTTGCGCCCCTACATATACGAGCCATCGATCATAACAAATGGCTAGCTCCATTTGTTATGATCGACGGCTCAAAAAAAGTTATTAGCCTTTGAAAATTCAAAATTTTAACGTTAAAATTGACTGATTCGACCCTTTCCTGCGGTTAAAATAAAAAAATTCTTTCAGATTCTAGTACCCATGTCGAAAAATCCCCGAGTACAAAGAATCAGCTGAGAACTTTTTGAAGAATCGATTTTTCCCCCTTGGTCCCCTAAAGAGGGAAAAGTTAAAATTTCCAAAACCCCCGAGCGCAGAGCGGGGTTTTGCCTCCAACCGGTACCTCCAGGTTTTATGTTCTTTGTGCAAAATACCCCCGTAGTATCTGTAGGTTCTATTTAGGTAAAAAATTGAAAAATTCGAAAAAAATTGTAAAAATTTTTTGAGGGGTGTGCGCATTCCCGAAATATCGATTGCGTGCATTCCCGAAACTTGAAAATGCTTCTCTGATCCCTGAAAAAAATTGATGTTTTTAAAAGTTTTTTAAATCGTCTGATTTTTTGTACCCGGTGAATTTTTTGCCCATTTGGTCCGCCGTGCTTATGTTTCATGCCTTTATTTTGCCTGGATCATTGATCCACTATTGTTCTTGACAATAATGTTTGTGCGATTTTTCAATTTGAGACGTCTAGTCCTACCCGAAAAATGAATGAGTCTCTAACGAAGCCAAATAATAGCCAAAATCTAAATTATGGCTAGGGTACAAGGTACAATGATCCAAGCAAATAAAGGAATGAAACATAAGCACGGCGGACCACAATAAAGAGGGGATAATACACTTTCAAAAAAGTCAAGGGTTATGGTCTGAATCTATCCCCAAAATAACCGCAAAATTCGAATTACTGAACAGATATGCAAATTTTGACATCTCTTAGTTAAAATGACTATAACTCTTAATAGTAATTGAATTGAGACTTCGTTGACCACTCATTTGAAAGCCGAGAATCTGTGCTACAACTTTGATGTAAACACCTATAGCAAGTTTTCGTTTCGATAAAAAGTTATAATCAATCTTTGAGGCATATCCTGATTTTTTGACCTGGGTATTGACAAAGATCGGAATTTTTGACATGACTGCCGATGTTTTTATCTCACATGATCTTATCAAAAATTTTAGTTCAGAGTCCCTGGGAAATTTTGGTAATGGGTTTGGTAGCTATTTGACTTATTTAAGGTCATTTTATTCCCAGAAAATGGTCATTTTTTATGTTTTTAGCATCTTTATTCTCCGAAACCTATGAACTTGTTTTTTTTCGTCCAAAAATGAGATGTTTTACCATTTTGGGCTATGGAAAACAATTTCTGATCATTTTAACATTTTAGAAAAACTTTATTTTTGGGTCCAGGTTCGTGGCCAAGCTCAAAAATTGTAGTCTCTGAATCAAAGTCATGCAAGCATTTTCATGCATCGGCAATACGTGCAATCGATTCCTCGCTTAGAAAGACCTAGGAAGTCGAAAAATTTTGACAAAAACCAACTTCTATAGCCAAATATCAACATTTCAAAATTAGGTTACATTCTTGAAAGACCCATTTTTTGAAAAGTCTGGGTATTGATACGAAAACATGAATTTCGCTCAAAAAGATTGATTGGATCGTATTCAGTATACACTCTTGCATAATACTGTAAAACTTTTTTTTGTCAAAAACCGTTTTCTGGAGCCCCTTAGGTCATTATGCACAAAAACATCTATTTCCCATTGAAATTCTATGTACTTTTTATCACCTTTCTCTAAGGCCAATTCTCAAGGCAAAAAGCGTTTTCGATGCGGGTTTTTTCATTATAGGGTTTTTAATAGCCTAGATTTTGATTTTGAACAGATTTTAAGGTGATTTTCATATGAACTTATTGATTAAAATCTGAAAGTGGGTGTACATCCTAAAAGTACGCTATATGTCAAAACATAATATAACTGTTATAAACAGCTGATAAAACAAATGATTGAGTTTGTCTCGGATAATTTCACATCCGTTTTTCCATTGTATAATATCCGTGTTTCTATTGTCTAAATTGGCTGGATTTGATTTTTGGCTTTTGCGTCTATTAAAATGAGGCTTTTATGTATACTTCTATGTTTATTTCCTTATGCAGTAAGTTTAATTTTCATGGGGAGAAAAATGAGTCGACCCTGTTGTAATCTAAAAATAAGTTCGGGATGTGAGCATAGATGAATAGGGGTCGTAAATCTCCTCGCGCAGCGCGGGGGATCTAAAGGAAATTTTTGCCTTTCGGCGCCCCCCCCCCATTTTTCGAGGCCCTCGCGGCGCAGGGGGGGGGGTCGTAATTACGACCCCCTATTCAAGTATGGATGTGAGTGCGACTGGCGTGATAAACACCGGGCATAAATCTCCATATCATTGTAATTTATTACAGCCTAAAAATGGTCGTTTGGAGTTATTTTTGACGGCCCGAGTAACCCGTAAAAAAATCGCGGACCCTTCGCACAACTTCCAGGGCTTGGACATCTTGCGGCCTAGAGACTTAGATTACAAATAGTAACTCTAGAAATCCTATACTCAATTCGTTCACTTCTTTCGAACTGATGGTTTTAAAAAATTACTTGTTTAAATTTAGATTCCTCAATGTAATAATTGTGTCCTTGTTGTTACTTGTTATGACGGATCGTTTGATTCGTCTAGTAGCACATTTTATGATGGAATCCTAACTACTACGATCTCAACTGATGCTAATGGGTGTGAAGTTATAACAAACATAACTTGTAGTGAAGAACCCGGATATGTACCAACAAACCCGGAGCAATATCAGTATTTATATAATCAAGATGTAATTTTTATAAGCTTACATAGGAAAGAAAGGTTTAGAATACAGGCCTCCATATATCTGTCCATGAGTTTCCAAGATCGGCTAGCCGATCATGAGTTCCCAAGATCGACTAGCAGATCCTGAATCAAGATTGTCTCAGGATCGGCTAGATGATCATGAGTATTTCAAAGTATACGTCAGATTGGAATATATCATGTTTTATATGAGTTAAATTACTCTATTCAACCACAAATATTAAAATAGTAACAATTGAACAATGACAAGCAAACAAAAAGTTATAACAAATAACAAAAGAGATTGAATTTATCACTTGTTTTGACACGTATTGCTGTGGTGGCATCGACTGTTGCACTTCATACCAGCCTTCCTACAAGCACATTTCTTCGTCGTGCAGCCTCCCGTGCACATGCAATCCTTGTGGTCTAAAAATACGTAAACCATTTTTAATTTACACTCAAAAATGACCTACCCTGGGTTCCTGTCACCAAATCAGGTTCCACGGCTGGTCGGACGAAGTTTCCAAATATGGCACGTCTGCCAACGAAATGAAATCGTTGTCGCAAGGTTCGAGTTGGTTTCGCGTGAATCAATGCGGAAGGACGCCACTTTTCATGCCGATCTTGTAGAATCCGTTGTCCGCTTCCATGACGATCAGTGTTGTATTCATGTCCAATTATTTCAATTCCGTGTCTTTATTGACATTTGAAAATTTTTTTAAACTATTCTATAGTGTTTACCTTGTAAAATCTAGGAAACGCTTTGGACACGCATTCCCTAATAATCGATTTTTATGTCTGGAATTCATTCCGTGTACAGCGAATAAAATAGATCAGAAATAAAAATCAATGAATAGGAAATGCGTGCCTAAAGCGTTTTCTAGATTTTATAAGATAAACATTATAGAATAGTCTAAAAAATTTGTCACATGACACGGAATTAAAAACATAGGCACGGGATTAAAATCATTGGACACGAATACAACACCGACTAGCAGATCCGCATAGCCAATTTTGGGGCGATCGAGCTGAAAAAGAATTTTTTTAGCTAACAATAAGTTGAAAAAATCAAAAAGAAGCGCAAACATAAAAATGAAAAAAAAACCAATTTTTTCAAAAATTGGTACTTAAACTTTGAACTACTGAAATATTCATGATCAGCTAGCCTCTCCTGAGACAATCTTGAGTCAAAATCAATGTCTCTTGATAAGCTAGCCAACTCTGAATCAACTGAATCTCTAGATCGGCTACAAGGTCAAAATAAAAAATTCCTTCATAACGAATTCTCCATGTCGAAAACACCGGATACAAAAATTCAGACAACTTGGAATTTTTCTTGTGAAAATTCGATTTTTTTAACCCCAAGGTGGGCCAAGGGGTAGAAAATCGAATGTTCAAAATTTTTACAAATCGTCTGATTTTATGTACCCAATGGTTTTTCAATATGGGGAACTCGAATCTGAAGAAATTTTTGATTTTGACAACAGGAAAATAAAAAATCGATCATTATAAGTTGTCTAGTGCCAAATTCAATACCCCCTAACATTTAGGCTAATCTAGATAATCCATTGGATAAAATGTAATTACGAAAATTTAGTACGGCTTCATTGATCAGGGAAATTTGCCGATGACATGCGCAAATGGATCCTGGGCTGGATCGGTGACTTTTACATGCATTGGTAAATCAAAATTGCCTGTTAGAAAATAATAAAAATCTATATTTTTTAGTCTATAGGGCCACTGGTGACCCAACACCACCTCCACCAGATCCGACTTGTAAGGCAACAACAACGACTTCTACTACATCAACAACCTCAACAACAACCACGACTCCTACTACGACATCTACAACAACAACTCCGACAACTACGACAACCTCAACTACAAGTACGACTACAACAACTACGCCAACCACCACTACCACTAGTACGTCGACTACAACAACTCCCACTACTACGTCTACAACGACAACTCCAACGACTACCACCACGACAACACCAACAACGACTAGTACAAGCACGTCAGCGCCTACTACCACTACTACGAGTGGAGCATGTTGTGGGCAATGGAGTTCATGGACTGTTACACAAGCTTGTACAGACACTTGTGGAGCGTGTGGTACGTGGACGAAAACTAGAACATGTCCGAGCAACTCTACATGTTCTTGCGAGTAAGTATAGATAATTTTGGTTTAGCTTACTTCCTAATCATTTCCTCATCCCCCACCATCCGGCGTCAGTATCACTACTGGGAAAAAGAAAAAGTGATAAAGTGTAGCTCGACCAGAACCAGGTAAGTTCGAGGCCCGCTTTGATTTTCCACTCTTTTATGTTAGCTTAGGCCGAGCAAATACATAAAAAAAAGATGGAGAGTACTTTTCGAAATTTTGGCTTTTTTTCGTTAAAATGCATTTACAAAAAATATGCCTACAACTCTAACTTACTTCTTTCTAGAGGCTCTTCGACCCTTACCGAGCCTTGCAATATGGCGCCTTGTATTTATCCAAGAAGCTCATGTTGTTTTGGCTTATCTGCTCAAGCTGTAAATGGCCAAATTTTATGCGCTTCTTCTACCGCATCTCCAACAGCCGCAACACCATG
>JAQGCP010002617.1:0-10144 GCA_034699885.1 Acrobeloides thornei | reverse complement strand
CGCAATCGATTCCTCGCCCAAAATTACCCCTAAGAACGTATTTTTTACAAAAATTTTCAGAAAAAATTTTACTCCCCCCTTTAAAAATCTATTGGACACCTAAAAATCGAATGGACGCCTAAAGTGCATTAGAGCCGGTGTTTTCTCGTCCAATATTGTCGAGAAAACACGTTTTTGAAATGTCAAGACTTTTGCCCTTTGACGAGGACTTTTGCCTCTCCCCTTGTATCTCAAAATCAGGGGGCGAAAAGGTGCCATCACCCATAACCCAAGGTGAATCACCCAGTGGGTGGCATCACCCGCTATCATCCATTGGGTTAGTCACCTACTGGGTGATAGTGGATGATTCACCCAGTGGGTAATGCCACCCACTGGGTGATGGGTGGGTGAATTTTGGGTGCTATCACCTATTTTTTCGTCCCCTGCTCAAAATCAGTACTTTCCTGAAAAATCAGCAGACTTGACATCCCTGGTATTTGTTGTTAGATTATGTGTTAAAGAGACTCTTTTTATTAAAGCGATTTTTCTCGGTGTGAAAAGTTTCTCAATATGATTTCGCCAGCAAATATTTCTTCAACTTTTCACTGCGTAACTTATTGTTTATATTATAAAAACGATACTCAATAATCGTTTCATATCAGTATTCTTTTTTATAAATTATAACAGTTTACTTTTATCAGGTTTCACCGGACTTGGACCCTTACTGGATTTGGATTTTACTCGAATTGGCAACTTTATTTAAAAATAACAATGGAGATCGAAGTTAAGCAACAAAATGGTGTTTTCGTCAAGGCTTATGTAAAAGCAATTTCTCCGGATTCTCTTGCTGTTACATATGATGGTGGTTTTAAACCAGACGAAACTGTTTCATATGAGGATTGTCGAGTTTTTCAAGCTAAAGAGACCCCTCAATCGAACAATTTGAAGCCAGGCGATCAAGTTGAGGCTTTGCTGAAACAACCAGGAACAGAGATTAGCGCATGGCAGAAGGCTAAAATGAAGGATATTAAGGTGAGCTTAGGGTGTACACTTAGTGCATCATGGACAGAGGGGCACTTGGGGGCTCGGGGCCGTCTCCGAAATCTAAAAAAGCAAAAAAGGGTCATTAGAAAAATGGAAAATTTTGGTCATTTTTAATGAAAAATTATATTTTTTGAAAAAAACTTTCAAAAATTTTAGGCAAAAACATAGGGGGAGGATCATTAGGAAAAATTTTTATTTTTTCGATTTTGGGAGGGGTCATGACCCAGTAGGCGCTACGCTACTGACCGTTTTCATATAGTCCCTCACCTTCCGAAATTCGAAAAATTAAACTATATTTTTAGGGTGGCTTTGCGGTTGTTGAAAGTATTGAAGGACCCACCAACAATGATATTGTTTCATTTGATCGTTGCCGACCCCTAAATCTCACTATTCCCTTATCCTACAAAAAATTTAAACAGCATCAGATTCCCGTGCCCGACGATTTGCGTTCGTACTTTGCTCGGCCTAACTCTTTTCACGACTTAATTGAAACTGTCCAGAATATCCATGTAGATTATGATGAGAAAGCTGGAAACTTGATTGTTTGGGTAAGTTTTAAAAAATTCTCAAAATCTACAGGATGTTCCAAAAAAATCGCCATTTGGTCATTTTTTGGCGAAATTTTGGGCTATTACTCGAAAAAATAGGATACAAAACTCGATTTTTTTTGGTGATTTTTTGAATTTTGAGCAATTTTCGTGTTTTTTGGAACACCCTGTAAACTTGGAATTTTAGAGTTTTGCTGACCAAGCGATTCGTCGTGTAAAAATTTTGGCTGACATTTATTTGAATGATTCCCGCCAAAAGATGATGTTACTTCAACGCCAAGAAGAGGCCAAACGAATGCTTCAAACTTCAGCTATTTCGTCGAAACATGTGGAAGAATTTACTGTTGCCTCGGAACTTATGGGTTTAGCGATTGGATCGCAAGGCGTGAACATTTCCAACGCTCGTAATATCGAAGGCATTGAAGATATAGTTATCGATGAATCTCGTACGGATGGTCTCTGCACATTTAAGGTACACGACACCAATTCGTATATTTTTCAAAAATTCAAATTTTTTCAGATTTATGCTAAGACGACTGAGGCGGCCGAACACGCTAGAAATATTCTAGAATTTGTGATGAGCACTGTTCAGGTTCCAAGAAATATGGTTGGTAAAGTAATTGGCAAATCTGGAAAGACTATTCAAGATATTGTTGATAAATCTGGTGTTGTGCGAGTTCAAATTGGCGAAGAAAACAACGAAGCTAGCGATGATGCGTCGGAGCAAGTCGACTTTGTTTTTACAGGTCTTGCATAGTTATAGGTTTTTGTATAAGTGAATTTTTTTCTTCAGGTACTAAAGATTCGATTGATTCAGCCGGCCTTTTGATCCAATTCCACTTGAAGCACCTCAAAGAGATGGAAGAAATGCGTGAGACGATCGATGAGGTGAATCGCAAGCTATACTCACGAACTTCTCCGGCACCTTTCAATGGGACTGTTGTAAATGGTGGTTATACCAACTCTCGTGAGCGAAATGGAAGCTTTAGAGGAGGTTCTTCTTCCGGACGCGGACGTGGTGAGGCTAGAGGCCGTGGTGGACGTGGAGGTAGAGGCCGCGGCCGAGGTGGACGGTACGAAGGTAGGATGTGTTACCGATATTTTCAAATGAGTTTTTGTTGTGTTTTAGACGACGGTGCTCCACGGCATGGCAATTCAGATCGTGGGGAACAACGTTATGAAGGTTGGTTGATTCTCAACGACTGTTTGTCAGTGGGCTATAGCCCCCTCCGAAAAATGAAAAAATTTTTCTTGTCCTTCATTATGATTTTTCACTAAAATAGACCATTTTTCACCAAAAAGCCCAAATTTTTACCAAAAATTGTAAATTTCTGAACATTTTCAGCTTAAAAACAAGCACTTTCAACAAAAAAATTTGCCTGCGGCACTCGTTTTTGTTTTAGTAAGAATTTTTAACAAAATTTGTCGCAGCAACCAAAAAAAGTCGTCCAAATTTTACATTACAGCTCCCTCCGAAATTTTTTTTCTGGCTACACCTCTGCTGTTTGTATTAAGAAAAAGTTTTTTAGAAAGTGATAACAGCGACAATAATGAGGTTAAGCGCGGAGGAGAAGATGGAGCATCGAAGCGCCCTCGTGGTCGTCGTGTGCCTCGATACAACAAAGTAAGCAAAAATTCTTTAACCCACCTATAGCAGGTCCAGAAAATTTTCTGAGATGAAATGAGAGGAGTAGCTTTTATAAAAAATTCTCGACATTTTCAGAAAAAATTTCGAAAATTTTTTTCACTCCCCTTATTGTGTAGTAACTTCAAAAATCTTATAAGAAATTTTCGCCTAAACTAACTACAAATATTCATTACCCTGGGCTTAAAAACGTTGCAATCATTTTTTTAAATTTCAGACAGATGCTTGAATCTCTCTCGCAATGACTCGAAATAAACTTCTGCAATCATCAGTGATCCTTTTTTTGTAATTTTGCCGTTGTCTAGCCAGCGACTTATGTGCAAAGAATTGTTATGGACTTTTATATTACTGTTATTTTGTTAATATTGTTTGTAAAATTGTAAAGAAACTTTTAAAATTGAAAAAAATTTGGTCAAAATATATGTCTTTCATGTTCAAAAGAAATTAATTGAAAATTTGGTAGAAAAAGAATTTTTAAGCTGGCGGTTTTATTGATCTGTATTTTTGACCCATATTGTTTTTGGAATTTTATTTTATTCATATTTTTTACCATATTGTTATTTGAAGAAGAAAAAAAAGAAATAAAAGCGTATTATTTTCCTTAAATGTGTAATTTGGTAACAAATGTTGATTCGTCACGTTTATTTTTCTTGCATTAACATTCTATATTCTTTTCTGTCACGGTTACGGCTCTGTCTTCGACAAAAAATTTTGGAGCTCTTCCCCCTGGGGAGACGCAATCAACAGGATTCCGATTAATCGTAACCGATATTTTGTCGATCCTAATGGTGTTCACACACAATTAATAGAAGGAAAGTGGGGACAATGGAAAAAAGGAGTCCGGCGAACTAATGGAGTTAGCGATCGACAAATCCGAAGCCGATTGGCCATGTGGAGAGAAAGATTTGGAAATAAAAAGGAGGAAATGTTCTTTAATCTTTGGAATGAAAGTGCAAATCAATATCCAGTTGAATTGTTTTGTTGATTTTCGATTTTTGATGAACATTGCCAACGTGTGCCTCGTAGGAAATTACCCCTAGAGGATATTTTTCCATAAAATTACTTCAAAAAAGCATCAGTTTTTGGAATTCTGTTGATTGCGTCTCCCCAAGGGGAAAAGCTCCAAAATTTGTTGACGGCCTTTTGTTACCGTATCGTCTGTTACCGTTTTTTGTCACGACCTTTTTGAAAAATTTTTTCAAAAAGGCCGTAACAGAAGGCCTCAAAGACTCAAAAAGGCCGTGACAAAAACGGTGAAAAAAAGGCCTAGTATCTCTTTTCCTTATCTATCTAAAATTTAAGTGTAATTATGACTGGCCGAAGACGAAGTGCTCGTTTAATGAAAAATGATCAAGAGTTGTTGCCAAACGAAAGCGATTTATCACATGAAGATAGAGAAGGGCCATCAGATCGAAGTCCTTATCATGAGGCTAAACAAGCGCTGCGAGAAATGGCTGGGGATTCTTTTGAAGAGTAAAAATTTTTTACTTTCCCTTTAGTAATTTAAAGGAGCGGTTTCGGATTCAGTGCGTTTTTAAAAAATTCACCGAAAATGGTTTAAGCCAATTTCCTCGCGCGATAGCTCATTTTCAAGCTGAAGCTGAGGAAAAATTCATCAAAAATTGAAAAGTCGGTTAAAAATTCGTCAAAAATGTTCCAACAAAAAGCCGTCATTTGGTCATTTTTTGGTGAAATTAAAAAAAAAAATTTTTTCTCCAAAATGACTCAGGGGTATTTTTACGCGAGAAATCGATTGCGCGCATCGAAAAATCTTGAAAACGCCTCCCAGGCCATGAAATATACGATTTTTGTATTTTTTCATAGTTATTTTCGGTAGAAATTTCTACTTGAAAATAAGAAAATCGGATATTTTATGGTCTGGGAGGTGTTTTCGCGCAATCGATCAAATTGTGCATATATAGCATATAACTTTACCAACCTCTTTTTAGCACTGATGAGGAATTTGAAATCACTCAAGATGACGAAGATGGTCAAGTTGGAGTCCGTTTGCTGAGAACTTCACGAAAACCTAGTCCAAATGTTCAATCTTCAGCTAAAAGTCGAACTAGAAGCCGCTCAAAAAGAAGGGATGAAACTTCTACTGATGGTTTTTCGGATTTTTATGACTGTATTCAGTAATTTCTTCTTTCTATGGGCTTGTTTACAATCCATTTTAGCAAACGTATAAATGAATACAAGTACGCGTTGGTTGTGAGCCTGTTAATAGCAGTTATTCTGATTCTGTTTATCATAGCAAGTAACAATTTTTTATACAGAGTGTTCAAAAAAATCCGCCA
Organism: Acrobeloides thornei; assembly: GCA_034699885.1. Taxonomy (NCBI): domain Eukaryota; kingdom Metazoa; phylum Nematoda; class Chromadorea; order Rhabditida; family Cephalobidae; genus Acrobeloides; species Acrobeloides thornei. Next base: position 4,631 of record JAQGCP010002617.1, on the reverse strand, counting down.
TTTGATAATTTTTAACTTCTTCCTTTTAGTTTCCTATACCTTCTTCCCATCAAACTCCACTGAATTGAATCTCAAAAAATATGAAGCGTTCAAGATACAAGTGAACGAGCGCTTCAAAACTCCTAACCAACGAAATCTCCAGAGCATAATGTATTATCTTGGCAGACGAATAACTGGAATCGACAAATCCACCGATCCGTTATTTATCCTAGTCGCTGCATCGAATGAAAAACAACTGTTAAAATTTCTCAAGGACTTCAAGGATCTATTAAATGAATCGAAGGAGATGGAACTGCTCAATCTAACCTCATTGTCAAATCGGCTCGAATTGAGTGCGAACGTGTCGAGAATTTTGGATGAAGGGAAAGGGGTGATTTTACACCGAATCGACCGGCTCACCGCGGATACGCCTCAAGTTTTGCACGCGATGAGTGACTCCGAAACGGCACCACATAAATCTTCGATTTTGGTGGGAACTATAGAATTGCCGACAAAAATGAGCCCGGAATTGTGCAGCCAAAATGTTCAAAGCTATCTGGAGAATGAATGGAGATCCGAGAAACTTCCATTAGATCAAATCTCGCCTATTTTATCTAGGATTACTTCATTTACACTGTGTATTGATTGAATGTGTCACAGACTCGAATGAAACGAAACGAAAGTTTTGAAACGATGGTTGTATATAATAATTGAAAAAACAACAAAAAAATTTCCCATTGGAAAAATTTTTCTGGTTTTTTTCTATTATGTCGTTTCATTCGTATCGCTTTTTTCGATCGTTTCATTTATATTGTTTCATCCTTTTCGTTTCATTTTAGTCTATGCCTTGAATTTTACGGGTTGAATTCAGTGCCGTATCCGGAGGGGGGTAAAAGGGGTAATTACCCTCCTAAAATCCGAAAATTTCATTGAAAAAATGATGTTTTTTCTGAAATTACCCCCTCCCTAAAAAATTTTTTCCCATTAACTTACCCCCTCCCCCAAAATTTTTTCTCCATACGGCACTGGTTAAATTTTATCTTGTTTATTTGACTGTAGAGTTGTTAGAAAATTTTCTAATTTAAAAGTTGTATAGCAATTTATTAAACAAAAATATTATTATGAGAATCATAATTTTTTAAAGGTGGGAGAAAAGTGGATTTTTGCGTGATTTCAAGTTTGTTCAAGTATTAATTTTCAAGAAAAAATCTAGAATACGGTTTATATTGGGTTGTTCCCAAAAGTTCGCGGAATTTTATGAGTTTTGGACCCGAAAATGTTTTCAAAAAGAACTCATAGGGGTAATTTTATGCAGGGAATCGATTTTTCCGAAGATTGAAGCTTCCTTGAATTTTCCCCGAACCCCTATAGGGTTATTTTGGTGAAAATTTGAAAAAACCGCGCAAAAATCCACTTTTTTTGCCCCACCTTGTAAATTCCATTATGGCAATTACAAATTAACAAACTACCTAATAACCACACGAAGCAACGAGTATATCAATTTCTGGGCATGATGCAGTTGGTAGATACAATTGAGCGAATCCACAATTTTGATGCACCCAGCTGTTGATATCCTGTACTCCATACAGATCAGCGTATCTCTTCATCTAAAATTTTTTTGAAAATTTTCCGAAAACGCCTCGAAAATCTGGAGTAGGGGGCACTCACGTGAAAAAATTTTCGAAAATTTTTTCTGAAAATGACACCTCTAGAGGGTAAAAACATGTGGGAAATCCGACTTTTGGACATTTTCGAAGCGAAAAAACACTTCCTTGATTCAGGGAAGGCCTTGTGTATTGAAGCGAAAAGTCGTAAAAATGCGATTTTTCGACTTTTCGCTTCAATACATAATACGCCTTTCCTGAATCAGGGAAATGTTTTTCGCTTCGAAAATGTCCAGTCGGATTTCCCGCATGTTTTTACTCCTAAAGGGGCCATTTTTTTCAGAAAAAAATTTTCGAAAAATTTTTCATGCGAAAATCTTACCATTGCACAATGTTCCGGGGATAAAATAAGCGGTCTATTTTGAGCATCTCTGGGTACACTCGGTGTTGGTCGAGGTGTTTGCGGCGGTGGTCGAGGTGTTGTCGGCGGTGAAGTGGCTATAGGTAATGGTGCTACTGTTGCCGATGTAACTATTTGAGGCTCTACTGGAAGCGGCTGAGGCAATGGTCGAAGCTGTCTGGGCATTGGTGGTGCAACTTCGAGTGCTTCTTGAATTGGATGTGGTGCATTAGTGACTGTTTGTATAGGAAGATTATGAACAACCGGGAGCTTGACTGAATCTTGAGCATCATCAACTATACGTCTAGTATGTATAGTAGTAGATTGTCTATACACAGAAGGTGGTTGAGGTTTTAGCTAAAAATGGGAGATATGAGTTGGGATATATAGCCGAAATTTTTTTGGCTACCACGAAACTTTTTATTGAAACGAAAAGAAATGTGAATATAGCTTTTTTATGCATCCCTGCGTGGTCGTGTGGTGGGAAAATCAGGATTAGTACTACAGATTCGAGTTTTCTAATCAAAAAATCTCGAGTAAAAAAATAGCCAATTTGGAGAACTTTTTTTTGAATTTTTTACCCCTTAAAAATTTAAATTAACCACCTGATCACCTGAAGCCCAAGGATTTTCTGCACTAGGCTCTAGCGTACTAGTATGTTTTGCATTCACTGAAGCAGCATAGTTCGAAAAAGTAAGATCGTCTTCATCGACCAGAAAACATTTGTATTTCTTCGGTTTCTGTCTGGGACTCGATCTTGAAGATCTAGATCGACCGCTATTGACTAAATTTTGAAGCCGTTGAATCTCTTGCATATAAGGGTCTTGACATATCGCCAAATCGATGAGTCCGATTAGCAACAATATGAGCATAACAAGAACTAAAATGAATCATATAGTCGAAAATTTTTTTTGGCTACCACGGAACTTTTTATTGAATCAGGCAACGTGTACATTGAAACGAAAAAAACGTGGATATAGCTTTTTTATGCATCCCTGCGTGGTCGTATGGCGGGAAGATAAGGAGTAGTACTAATACAGATTTTCCCGCTATACGACCACGCAGGGATGCATCAAAAAGTTATATAAGGATCCACGTTTCTGAAATGAAAAGACGTGGATATATCTTTTTTATGCATCCCTGCGTGGTCGTTTAGCGGTAAAATAAGGAGTAGTACTATTAACTAATCCTGATTTCCCCGCCATACGACCACGCAGGGATGCATAAAAACTATATAAGGATTCACGTTTCTTTTCGTTTCAATGTACACGTTGCCCTATTCAATAAAAAGTTCCGTGGTAGCTAAAAAAAAATTTTTTGACTATACTTTAATAGGATAAAACGAGCTTTCTAATTAATAGTTTGAGACACATGAATTAGTTATATCCATTGATATCCGGAATAATGGACAGGTGATATTTATCGCCGCACTGACCCCATTCGATAAACTAGACTCCGTGAAAGAAATAAACAGATAGTATCTATGCATTGCTTAATCAGGCGTTCTATCCTGGAGAGAAAGTTTCTGTAGTTTCTTTGATTCACTTTCACTATAAATCATGCCCGCAGAAATACCAATCCGCCATTGTCAATCCCGATCAATTATCATCACAATTTGAAAAGAGAATTGAATTTAAAGAGAAGTGGTTACGGGCATCAAGTCCATTCAGAAAATTCCGGATTTTCCGGTGCATACAGGGTGTTCAAAAAAAACCGCCATTTGGCGAAAATTTTCCAAAAAATTTTTCCCTACAAAATGACTCATTATTGGTATTTTTATGCGAGAAATCGATTGTGCGCATCGAAAATCCTTGAAAACGTCTCCCAGGCCATGAAAAATACGATTTTCGTATTTTTCAGTAGAAATTCCTACTTGAAAATACGAAAATTGGATGATATTTCATGGTCTGGCGAGTCCCCTAATGAGTCAGTTTGAAGAAAAAAAGACCAAATGGCGGTTTTTTTAACACCCTTTAATTAATTGAAAACCCTCGAGAGCTTTAGGTGCCCGCACGTAACGTGGTCTCAAATCGAAAATTTTCATTTCTCTGCGGGAAATTGATTGCGCGCAATCCCGAAGCGTGAAAACGTTTACCGGATCCTGATTCAGATAATAGGCATGTGTATTGAAACAAAGACAAATCTTTTTCTTATTCAAATAAAGGGCAAGGGAAGCGTTTTTCACGCTTCGAAAATGCGCGCAATCGATTCCCCGCCTATGGGGTCATTTTTGAGAAAAAAATTTTCGATTTGAGATCACGTTAAAGGAGGTGAATTTTGCCACCATTGTGGTTTGACTGTACATTTAAAAAGAGATTTTATGCTTTAAAATATCTTTATTCACTATCAAAATCGTAGGATCCGCCATATCAATTCATACAATATATAATTTTTACAGGGTGTATCAAAAAACCGGATCTAGTAAAATTGGAAACGATGAAAACGCAAAATTGGAAACGCTTAAATATTCAGACAATTTCAACAATGAAAACTTTCAACAACTGTTTAAAATTTTCCCATGCATACGACCACGCAGGGATGCATATAAAAAGCTAAAATACAGGGTGGCAAAAAAACTGGATTTTTGCGATTTTTCGAGCAATTTTTTGCAAAAAAATTTTTTTGAATTTTTGCAAAAATGACTTTTC
>JAQGCP010002616.1:0-10145 GCA_034699885.1 Acrobeloides thornei | reverse complement strand
GAAATTAGTGAAAGACAGGCTTCTACTTATTCTGCATATAAGCGACTTATTGGATTGTCGGGGTAAATTCTTGAAATATTAAAGGACTAGTCCAACTGGGGAAAAAGTTACTGTTGATATTCAGACTAAAATTCATAAAAAATGGAGCATGTTTTGTTTTTAAGATAAATTCTGAATCGCTCACGGCTTCGAGAAAATTATGTGTGAAGTTTTTCGTCGGTGTATTACAACGAAAACATGTTTGCTCAATGTTTAAATCCCTGAATTAGTGATGTTCAAAGTGATAAACGAGTGTGATAATAGGCTTAATGTGATAACGTTATCATTGTGATAACAGCTTGGGCTTAGGTTAAGACTTGGGCTTGGGCTTAGGCTTAGGCTTAGGCTTGGGCTAAGGCTTAGGCTTAGGCTTAGGCTTAAGCTTGGGCTTGGGCTTAGGCTTAGGCTTAGGCTTAAGCTTGGGCTTAAGCTTAGGCTTAGGCTTAAGCTTGGGCTTAAGTTTGGGCTTGGGCTTAGGCTTGGGATTAGGCTTAAACTTGGACTTAGGCTTAAACTTCGGCAAAAAGTGCTTGATAATTCATCTAAGTGTTCACATCATGTGATAACGTTATCACAAAAATCGTGATCACTGTTATCAACATGCGTTATCTTGCCACTTATCACACGCCCTTTGATCATGATCTCTTTGAACATCACTATCCTGAATCAATAAAAAGTTGTTCATTGAAACGATTGACCAAAAAAAGCATAAAATTCAAATTTTAACGTTTTCCCCATTTTTAGTGAAGATAGAAGCCGAAGCCGTATAATGGACCCTTCTTCGAATGATGATGTTACTTTGATTGCTATCAAAAATGGTTTCCAAGATTCCATTGAATCCTTACAATCGAAACGATCCTCGAGAATTTTCCCCAACGACCCAACACCCGCTATTGTGCACGATAAGTAAGACGATAAAAAGCATTTTATAATTCTGTAATGGTGCAAATGTAACTGACAAGGAACACTATCAAGTCGGGTATAAGGAATCTTTGGAGCCCGGTTTCAGCAAAATTGAAGTTGGTAGTGTTCCCCGTGAGTTATACACACCCAAAATTTTACTCTGAACAAGAAAAATAGGCTATAGATAAACTAAAAAAATTTTTTAGTGGACTTACAACAATATTTAAAATCAATGAAAATTCGTGGACTGGAGATAGCACAGTCGCTGAATTTGATAGAAATATGAAAAATTATGCGGATTCTTACAAAAATCGTTCAAGTGGCTCGTTAACAAATACAAGACCACATTCGTCATTTATATCGGATTCTACTCTAACCCCTAGCAAGTAGGTTGTTAACATTTAAAAAAATTAACTTGACCCTGATTCAGGGAATAGAGTTGGTGTATTGACACGAAAATTGAAAAAATTTCTATTTTCGCCCAGAAAGCATCCATTTGGGATGGTAATTTTATGCGGGGAATTGATTGCGCACATTTTCTAAGCATGAAAAAATTATCTTAACCCTGATTCAGGGAACGGAGTTGGTGTACGGATGAAGAAAGAATATTTTTCGATTTTCGCGTCAATACACCGAATCCATTCCCTGAATCAGGGTCAAGTTAATTTTTTCATGCTTCGAAAATGTGCGCAATCGATTCCCCCGCATAAAATTACTTCCAGATGGATACTTACATGGTGAAAATAGAAATTTTTTTGATTTTCGCGTCAATACACCGAACCCATTCTCTGAATAATTTTTTCATGCTTCGAAAATGTGCGCAATCGAAAATTTTTGAGAAAATTATTTTTTTTTCAAAAGTTTATTTCTCTCTATTGGTGCGCGAAGCGTGCGCCAGGCTAGTAAATTGGTTTTAAATTTCTAGCGCAAGGAATGAAAATCTTCCTACAACAGAATCCACAGCTACTCGTGCTTCACCCTTGAACCTTATACAAACACAACAGAAATCAAATAAAGTGGTTGCCCCACAGACTTATACTCAAATCCGGCCACCACCCTCATATAAATCCTACCAAATGGAAAAAGCTGGAGCAGTGACATCCAATCTTGCGCCTCATACGTATCAGAATCCAAATTTCATCATGCAAACTCCTGCGAACCCAACACAAAGTCCGTCACAAAAACGTCTTCCGAATCCAACACATAGCCCGACACAGCCATCTCCTGCACCAGCAACAATAAAAAATACGCAAATTGAGCCAACGTCAACACCAACTCAACCACCATCAAATTTACAACAACAAATTGCATTTCTACAAACTCCCATTCAGGTGATAAAATTTTGGGGGTATCAAGCTTGGGACGTGATGCGAATGACGTGAATAACGTGAAAAATGACGTGAAATTGAAATTTTTTCACGTCATTCACGTCATCGTTCACCTTAATTTTTTTCACATCATTTTTCACGTCATCGTTCACGCCCCAGACTTGAATAGCCCCAAAATTTTGGGCAATCAAAACATGGAGCATATTTTTAGATAGGAAGAGATGGAAAAGTTCGTCCTGTAATTTCAAATCAAAGAAAGCGGCTGGACCCTGGCAGCAATTGGTTCCAACAAAACCTGACGTCGAACGCTGCCACTAGCTATGAAACAACTTTTCCCGTTCAATCGGCTGGTCCGGTTACAACGACCAAAGTCGCATCCACTTCTTTACATGGAAGCACGGTGAGGGTCGCCGACGATGCTAACAATGCAACGAATACAAAATCCACAGACACACTGATCAATCGTTCGAGTCGAGCCAACTCATGGAGTGTAAGTCTCTGGGTGGATGGCTAAAAGTATTTTCAATTTAGCATTCGATGAATCGGGGTGATGTGATTAGGCAATTTGTTGAAAATAGAAGATCGAAAATTCGAAGATATGTGGCGGACCTTACGAACAAATATCCCATTCCCTTGAGATGTACTGTTGAAGGATCTAAAGGTATTTTTGACACGTTCGCACTCGTTTCTGGATCTTAAGCTAAGCCTTAGGCTTAGCCTTTCTCCCGGGAAAATCTGGTCAGTTCATATTTTCCCGGGAAAGATTTTCCCGAAAAACAAATTTTCCCGTAACATATATAACAACTGCCTGTTACAAAAGCCCGTTACAAAATCGACAGCCGAAAACGCAATGCGCGACAAGAATATCATACGATGAGACAAGAACGCAATAGAAAAAGATGAAATGAGAAAAGATGATTGCATGCGAGTTATAAGGAACAGGGTTTTCGCGCTGATACACAACAACATTCAAAAACATTGAAAAGATTATTCGAATAGTTCTTGTTTCGATGCCTTTTTTACACAACTCTGTAGTTAAAAAAAAATAATTTTTAGGATCAAGAAGTAGAATGCGAATCCATTTCGGATGCCAAACCCATGAGAACCCATTTTGCATCTTCAACAACGAAAATTTGTTTGCGTTCAAAACGAGAATCCCAGCTGTGTGGTTACATCTCATGTTTTTGCAGGTTTCTCTCTGATTTAACCTTAAAAAACTCCCTCGTTCCCCCAAAAATTTAGGTCGAAACAACGAGTATAGAAACCCAAGGGAAAGTTCTAGCCCAAGATACGGAAGAGCTCAAAACGTTGGCCCATTGTTGGGATTGTCTGCCAAAAGAGGTGACAAAGAACCGTCCATTCGTTACATTAGCTACTTCGGCTTTTCCTGCTGCTAAGGTAAAATGTTTTTGGTATTACTAAGGATTAGCGAGCCTACTAGACGTGAATTTTTTCAAAAAAAATTTGGAACTCTCTCCCTTGGGGGCTCGCTATTCCTTAGTAGTACCAAATTTTTAATCACATTTTTATAAGGATATAAATTTTAGGAGCAGAGTCTAATGTTGAAAGAGCTCCAAGATTCTCGTTATTTCGATTCATTCAATTTTAATGCTCCACTTCAAAAATGGGTCTGCTTGAGTTGTGCTCATCCCGAAAAAGTTAGGTAAGAAATCCATGTTTATAGAGGAAGATTTGAGTCGCATTTTTATTGCTTCAGATATGCATTTGATACATTTTTCTTTAGAAACATTCTAAATGCTGATAACGCGAATTTACCCTTGCTCGAAGGCCAGTTGAAAGAAAAACGAGGTCGCTGGAAGTTTTTGAAACGATGGCATACGAAATATTTTACACTGTCAAGTGCCGCACTTACATGCACTGAAAAATCACATGGAGTGAGGAAAAAACGGCATAGGCTCTAATGGAACGAAGAGGATGGAACGAAACGAATGAAACGATCGAATAAAACGATACGAATGAAACGACATAATGGAACGAAATTCAGGGTTTTCGTGTCAATATTCAGGCAAATTCAAATCCATGTCCGGACGCAGTCTGGAAATGAAATCAAATAAAACAATACGAATGAAATGATTTCATTTCCAGACTGCGTCGGAAACGGGTTTGAATTTTCCTGAATATTGGCACGAAAACCCTGAATTTGATTTTGTTCCATTATGTCGTTTCATCCGTGTCGTTTCATTCGTTTCGTTTTATTCGATCGTTTCGTTTTATTCGATCGTTTCATTCGTTTCGTTTTCACACCTTTTGTTTCGCTTCATTCGAGTCTATGCCGAAAAAACTATATAAGCAATGAATAAAAACCATTTTCAGACTGCCGATGATAAGATGATTCGCCCATCTATAGATCTGCGAAAAATCCGATCTGTCAAGTCGTTAAGCCGAGGTCGAAAAAGGCGGAGATCATTACCAAGAGCATTCGAGATTTTTACTGATGACGATGTTTCATATGTTTTGAAGGTATGTTTTTTCCATCATTCTCGATTTATACAGGGCGTTCAAGATGAATATATAGAAACTTTTAAAAAGTCATATCTCCAATTTTCAGTATTTACTTATTAGTGTTGATTTATTTTTTCTTCAAATTTCAGGCCACCGATCGAACGAAAGCAGAAGAATGGTTTCAATGTCTGCAAATTGCTGTGGCACAAGCTCAGCGAGAGCGGCAGGCCATTGCGCTTTAACATTTTTTAAATAAGAGCTTTATGTCTATTTTTTTGCTTTAAATTTTCATGCAATAATATTAAGGCTCGTGCATATTTTATTGTGATATTCTTAAATTGTATGTATAAATAAAGAAATGGACTCACGACAAACAATTAAAAATATAGTCGAAAATTTTTTTGGCTACCATGGAACTTTTTATTGAATCAGGCAACGTGCACCTTGAAACGAAAAGAAACCCTATATAGCTTTTTTATGCATCCCTGCGTGGTCATATGGCGGGAAAATCAGGATTAGTACTAACTAATCCTGATTTTTCCGCCAACACGACCACGCAGGATGCACAAAAAAAAGCTATATAAGGATCTACGTTTCTTCAACATGTACATTGAAACGAAAAGAAGAATGTGGATCCTTATATAGCTTTTTTGATGCATCCCTGCGTGGTCGTATGGCGGGAAAATAAGGATTAGACCAATTTTTGTGAAAATTTGGAAGTTCCCACAGGTATAAAAATGTATAGGCATACCCCTTCAAATCTAACCAGAAAACTTTACTGAAGTCCACTGACTACGGAAAGTATATAGAAACGTAGCGCGTGCGTATCCCTAAAAAATAAAAAAGATTTCAAGTCAAAATGATTTATCCTTGAAAAGATAGAATTGTTTGAAGCCTGACCTACCTGTAAGACCAAAAAATGCCCGGTCTTCAACTTGGTACAGGGTCAATCTCCAACCAGTGAACGAATCTAATGGGCCCCCAAAAACAAAAGTTGCTCAACACTTCATGAAATACAATGTTATGCAGAAAAAATTAAAAATTTTATCAAAAAAATTTAGTGCATCCCCCTCCATCCCAAAGCTCGATTCTTTCAGAGCCGGTGTTTTAATCACAGTGTGAGTAGTGGAAAATTACACCGCCAAGCATAGGTCACCAGTAGGGGGGAGGGGGTACACCGATCCCTCAGGATGGATGGATGAATGGCCTTTTAGGGGGGGGGTACATCATACATGAACAAGGAGGGAGAGACAAGCTACCTCGGGGCTATATGTTGTCGACCAAAAAAAGGTCGATTTTTTCACAAATTTATACGATGAATGAATTGGGGGGGGGGGGAGTACATGAACCCCCATGAATGACTACAAAGGCGGAAGGTCCGAGGATGAGTGGTGAGGGGGTACTGTACCCCCCCCCCTTGGTAACCTATGCCTCCAAGTATTTACCAATTAATGGGCATGTCTCGGTAGCACAATGGTAGTGCTCTTGGACGGCAGCCAGAAGCTTGCTCCGCGTTCGAGTCCCGGTCGGGTCCGAAAACTTTTGCCCAATTTCAAAAATTACCAAGATTTCCACGTTCTCGGTGTGGTTTAATCCGAGCTCCAAAAAAATATCGAAAATGAGAGCTATTATATTGATTATTTACTCTTTATTGTTATCAAATCACACAAAGTGAAAAATATTGAAAGAATTATAGACACTTCAAATAGGAGATAAGACTAGAATCAATTCTTTTTCAAGCGTCTATACATTTGAAAGAGAAGAATAATTGAAGAGAGTATGGTTCATCTCAAACTTTACTACTTTGATATTTTGGGTCGTGGAGAGCCGATTCGCTTGTTGCTTCACTATACTGGGCAAAATTTCGAGGACGTTCGTATTTCATTCCAACAATGGCCTGAATTTAAACCAAGTATATACGTTTTTTATGTTATCCTAGTGTATAAAACAAACACAATGGTGCGCAGCCCAGGGTCTGCGCGAAATATTTTTTGCAAAAATTTTATACAAAATGTGCTCAATCAAATTTTAGAGATGCCTTTTGGTAAAGTTCCAGTTCTTGAAGTTGATGGGAAGATGTTGCCTGAAATGTTTTCTATTTTGCGCTATTTGGGCAGAAAACATGGTAAGATTTTACTGAAGTTTGTATACAGTTATGACTAGGGGGGGGGGGGGAATCGAGACTCTCAAAGTTTTTGATCTCGAAATTGGGCATTTTTAGGCAAAAATCGCATTTTTGCGACTTTTCGCTTCAATACACAGGCCTTCCCTGAATCAGGGGAGCGTTTTTTCGCTTTGAAAATGTCAAATTTTCTTGAATCATGTGTTTAGCGTTGATTGGTAAAGATGAAATTGAACAAGCCCAAATTAATGCACTAGCTGACCAATTTAAGGACTTTTCTTCTGAAATTAATCCTTGGTATTCGATAGTTCTGGGCTTTGCTCACGGCGATAAGGTAATGAAATTCCCAAAATTTATTTATAGGGTGTATAAAAAACCGAAATTTGGGCGATGTTTCATGTTTTTTCGACCTAAAAATTTTTATTATGACCCTGAATCAGGGAATCGAAATGTGTGTATTGAAGCGAAAATTTTAGATTTTCTGCCTGAAAGCGACTTCCTGGGGCTAATTTTATGCGGGCAAATCGATTGCGCGCATTCCCGAAGCGTGAAAACGCTTCCCTGATCCTGAATCAAAGAAAAATTGATGTATTGGTCATCGCTTCAATACACACACCCCGATTCACTGAATCAGGGAAGCGTTTTCAAGCTTCGGGAATGCGCGCAATCGATTCTCCACATAAATTTATCTATAGAAAATCATTTTCAAGCAGAAAATCTAAAAATTTTCGATTTTCGCTTCAATATACACACTTCGATTCCCTGATTCAGGGTCAGGAAAGCGTTTTCAAGCGTTGGAAATGGGGAAATTTTTCGATTTTCGTGTCAATCAACTCCACTCTCTGAATCAGGGTCAAGATAATTTTTTCATGCTTAGAAAATATGCGTATTAGCCCTAATAGGGTCATTTTTGAAAAAATTTTCGGATCGAAAAAATATGAAAAAATCGCCCAAACTCCGGTTTTTTCGATACATCCTGTAAAATGCTTTTAAAGGAGGAGGCGTACAAGCAGCATTTTGTGCCTGCAGCCGAAAAAGCACTACCGCTATTCAAGAAACATTTGAAAGATGCCGGGAATGGGTTCTATTTTCGGAGTGGACTCACTTGGTTGGATTTTGTAATCTCTGTTTACTTTGACAGTATTAATCAGCACCTGCCTGGGTTTTATCAAGATCATCCGGAATTTGGAAAACATTCCAAGAAGATTCACTCACTACCTCAACTGCAAAATTATTTAGCTTCAAGGCCTCAATAATTTCTAACGTTTTTCATGGCTAGCTTTACGAAAAATGTCGGATACTTGGTGAAGTGGATAAGGAAGCCGCCCGTCCGATATGGTAAGTTAAGCAACGTTGGGCCCGCAGGTTCGAACAAAAATTTTGATCTACAAAAAACTTTTCTTACAAATAATGAAGCAAAAAATTGTTGCATCATTCTTTGTAAGGAAAATTTTTTTGTAGATCAAAATTTTTGTTCGAACCTGCGGGCCCAACGTTGCTTAACTTGCCAGATCGGACGGGCGACTTCCTTATCCACTTCGCCAAGTAACAGACATTTTTCATCCATCTGGGGGTAATTTTATGCGGGGAATCGATTGCGCACATTGGCTAAGCATGAAAAAATGATCCCTGATTCAGGGAATGGAGTTGGTGTATGGGAGAAAAAAGAAAAATTTTCGATTTTCGCGTCAATATACCGAATCCATTCCCTGAATCAGGATTAAGGAAGCGTTTTAATGAATTTTTCAATTTTGACGAATTTTCAATTTTTGATGAATTTTTCAATTTTTGACTTTTTAACGAATTAGAGTTGGTGTGTTGACACGAAAATCGAAAAATTTTCTTTTGTTCCCATATACTACCCCATTCCCTGAATCAGGGTCAAGATAATTTTTTCGTGCTTAGAGAATGTGCGCAATCGATTCCCCGCATAAAATTACCCCCTATATAGATCATTTAAAAATAAAATTTCCGGTCCCAAAAAATTTTTCGGGCCCCAAAAATGCACTTTTTTACTCGTCCTGTAGAAGTTTCATACGATACTTGTTGAATCGGATTTTCTTATATTTCCAAATCGACCTTATTTCTTCATAAGCCGATTATGGAAGAATTTAACAGGTTTTGTGAATTGAATCAAAAATTTGCGGTAAATGCCGGCCCGATGATTTCGGCTTGGGGAATTTTCAAAGGCGGCATCGGCTATTTTCCATGGAAGTTGAATCACCGAAAAGTCGCAGCGCCTTTTCGGAATTTTTTGACAGTCTTTCAGAAGAATAGACCCATCAAAATGGAGATCATAATTGGATGGGAAAGACATGAATCATTTTTGAATGCCGGTAAAAGTTGGCGTTAGATTAGGTTTTTAGAAAGTGTTAGGCGAATGGATAATTTGTTTGTGTTAGGCGGATGGAAAATTGTTTCGTTTTTTATCTGCATTGAGAAAGTTGATCTTGATACTTTTGAAACTAAACAATATGATTATTTTCCTGAATCAGGGAAGGCGTATTATATATAGACCAGTCGACTAGGGAAAAAATTTGCCATAATTTGTTGATATTCGGAAAGTTCATGAAAAATGAAGCATTTTTTGTTTTTACCCTCTAAATCGTTGTAGTTTTTGAGAAAATCGCGTTTGAAATTGGCGATTTTTGAAATCTGTATATCACAACGAAAACATGAACACAGTAAAATTTTTCCCTGAATCAATAAAAGTTGTGTATTGACGCAAACAAATTCAAGTTTTCGTAAGTTGATGAAAAACGAAAAAATTTTAAATATTCGCGTCAATACACACAACTTTGATTGATTCAGGGATGAATTTTTACTGCGTTCATGTTTTCGTTGTAATACACAGATGAAACTTCAAACGCGATTATCTCGGCAGTCATAACGATTCAAAAGTTACCTCTACACGTTTAGATTAAAGGGCAATACTATGTTCCAAAAATTTGTGTATTACAACGAAAACATGAACAATTTCAAAAACTATAACGATTCAGGAGATGCCGTAAAAACAAAAAATGCTCCATTTTTCATGAATTTTCCGAATACATAATTTTTACATGGAATTTTTTTGCCAAGTGGACTGACCCTTTAACGTTAGGTAAAATTTTTTTTGTTACCATTTGTATAACAACAATAACCCCCTCCCCGAATAAAAATGAATTTATCTCCCAGTCTTGTTCAGAAAATGGACACTTTCCCAATTTCTACAGACTCCACTTTTTCGCAGTTCTCATCCCAATAAAAATGCCATAAACTTCAATCGTGGTGCCGTTTTCCGACAATTA
>JAQGCP010002615.1:0-10147 GCA_034699885.1 Acrobeloides thornei | reverse complement strand
ACTTGGTATCGTTCTCCGCGTTGTCCATACGCTGCTTTTTGTGCAACAGAATTGATAACAGGGGAAAAATTTGTAGGTCCATAAATTTGGGTGTTGCGTAAACAAATTCTGTAAGCTTCCATGACACCTTCAACTCCGTGAACTGTTGGGTTCATTGTAGATACGTTCTGAAACAATTGAATTTAAACATTCTTTTTCAATGAATGATGTGCTCGCGTTTGCGTCAAGGCGCAAAATATTTTTTTGTACCGAGGGTACGAAAAATGCATACAAGGAACACGAATTTGGTGTTATTTTTTGTTGTAAATACAAAACTTACCAAGGGGAATAAATGGCTGACTTGATAAGTAGGAGGAATTTTAGCACCAAAACCATAAGCGTCAAACATTTTGGTTTTGTTGTAAAATTGACAAATTTCTAGCACTGCTCGAATAGCCATTTCATATTGATTGAACTTATGCTGACTAATATAATGCAAAGATTTGGGATCGGTCACAACACCATTTGATGCCGTAAAATCTACAGCTACCGTAAAGTCTAATTGAAGCCTAAATTTTTTACTTTTACTAGCAATACAACAAAAATCTTACCCGCCATAAATAAACTCCAAAAATGTGTATTCTCGGAAAAGCTGGACACTCAAAAAATTTAAGATACCAGAATCAGTGTATTTCTTGCCTTTCTTTTTTGCTTTTTTCTCATTCCATAACTAAAAATTTTAACAATTTAATAAAACTTCTTAACGATCAAAATTCGTACCGCTAAAGCGTTGACTTTTCTATTGGTCAAAGCATCGACATTTGTTCGACAGTTTCCAATAAAGTCATGACTAAAAGAAGTAAACAGTGCCGTAATTAGAGAAAATTTCCCTCCCCAAATCTGAAAAATTTTCATTTTTCGTGGAAGAAAAATGAAACATTTTTGTAAAAAATATCAAACTCCTACACCCACCACCCAACTTTGGGGAGGGGGAGTGGAGGTTTGATTAAAATTACGGCACTGTGAGCAAACTTTTAATTTTTATCAAATTAAAAAAATTTTACTCAGGTCTTTATTCTGAGACAATATGTTGATTTCTGGGCTGGTGTATTTCGCGACATTTGTATCTCGCTTTCTAGCCTGAAATTTTATTCAACGTTAAAAATTTTTCAGCGTAAGAAACAAAGAAATACAGCAACGCAGGCGTAAAATGTTTAATACAGGATACGTCAAAAGTTCGAGTACAAATGAAATTTTATAACAAACAAATTAGGGGGTACCCTTGGGTAAAAATTGAAAAATAGATTCAGCATCGTATTCTCCATGTGGAAAAACCCCCGAGTATAAAAAATCAGCGCTAGAAACGCTAAAATAATCGAGATACAGCGGCCGAAAGCGAATACAAAGTGTACACAAACTTTTGACGTACTCCTGTAAAATACATGTTTATAAGATAAAAACATTTAAAATTGTAAATTTTTCTTTAAAAAATAAAAAATTTAGAGATATAAAAAAATTTTCTTCTTTGACCCCAAAATCGATGCACGGTAAACTCTAAAATGCGTTGCTCGATGCTCAGAGTACTCCCCCTCCCTCAAATTGAGAGGGGAAGGGGTATTGTAATGGTGTGATTATCGAATTTTAGGTTTCAAAAAATCAAATTTTTGACCGCTAGATAAAATTTTCGGGAAAAGTTATGCTCTATAAATTGTTCCCCATAAAATTTAGCGTTAAAAATACCCCTTACTGATGATTTTTGAATGCGTAGAAAAAATTTTTTAGTCATTTTATGCAAATTTTGGAGTTTGAGTCAAAAAATCGTATTTTTGACCTCCTAGATGAGTTTTTCGGGGAACGTGATGTTCTCTCACAAATCGAGTTTGAATAGAAAATGCGATACAAATTTGCCACTTGAAATAAAATACGGCACAGAAATCAAAAAGGTGAAAATTAAAGCTCGGAAAGACACAAGCAACAAATAAACGTGCAAATATATTATTTATAAAAAAATAATACTCACCCTCCGTCATTATCATAATCAAAACATTCAATCAAAAATTCTCTAAATATAACTTTTTTATGCAAATTTCTATGCCTATTTACCTTGTTTTATCTCCTTGACATAATTGTCGAACAGAAAGTTCAAACGGTTTCCATTCCGGATTCAAATTTTTCTTTATAACTTCAGTTCGGTAAACTAGTTGACGGCTAAATTTTACATATATTTTCAGTAGATAAAAAGCAGTGATGTAACCAGACCCCCGGGTGGGGGTTCACTCTCGAACATTTTTGAAAAATGGATTTTGTAAAAAATCACAATGAGGGACATTATGATGGGGGAGAAATTCCGCTTCTTCGGGCCGGAATAGGGGGATGCACTTGCATCCTCCTGGTTACGCCATTGGTAATAAGTAGGGCTGCGCGTTGGCCTGTGGGTGGGGTTGCGAGGCGAGGTTTTTTCAAAAAATTTTTGCGAGGCAGGGTTGCAAGATTTTCAAAAATGTGCGAGTTAGGTTGTGGGGTGGGGTTTTTTCTTTAAAAATGGTGCGGGCGGAATTTGCGAGGCGGGATCCCGTCTGCGCAGCCCTAGTAACAAGTAAAACTTTTTACCTTCCATCTGAATTTAACCGATAGAAATTTAAAAATGGATCAGATTTTCCAAAGAAATCCTTTTTGTCCAAACTTCGTCCATGAATATGAAATCGAAGACTTTCTTTTTGGCCTTCATCAATTTCCTCCGCATGAATAATTATGCGGCTTCGGGGAGCATTGACATCCCTTAAACTAAAGCTTCGAATGGTCATCAAAATTTCAAAATTTACCTTAGTGGTAAAACAAAAGTTCCATTATTTGAAGCAATAATTTCAGCTAGCTCGCATTCAGCACGTCCCAAAAAATCTTGATTTGCTAGTACGGGATAGCGACTTTGAAAATCATCAATATCATAACTAAATTATTTTTTACACTACAGTCAAATAGTGATGGCGGTATTCCATTTTATCTGATAAACAGTTTATCCAACTGGAACACTTCATCCAATGGACACTTCATTCTTCAAGAACTTCATCCATTCATTGGATATTGGATGAAATGTTCACTGAACGAAGTGTCCATTGGATGAAGTGTCCCGGTTGGATAAACTGCGCATTGGATGAAGTAGGAATCCGCCCTAGTGATGCTTCGAAATCGTGTTTCGATTTAAAATTTTGATTTCGATCCCCAAAATTCATTTTCGATTTCGAGGTTTCAGACTTAGAAAAAATCGAAATCACAATTCTTCCAGAAACAAAAAAATATATACTTAGCATAAGGACCCTTTAAAATTTTTTGAAAAAAAATGAACAAATCACAATGTCTTTTATTATGTTTTTTCTTTTAAAATTATTTATTTTTCATTTTTTTTAAATTTTGCATTCCTATGAAATTTCGATATTTTGATTTCGAAATTTCGACCCTTCCGTTTCAATGCATCAATACAGTCGACTCTCAAAAAGACGCCACTCAATAAGATGCCATTTTGGAGAGCGGACCAAGGTGATTTTTTAGCGAAAAATGATCGCTGGGATCCAGTGGCTGGGACCGGAACCAGCGTGTCGTCTTATCGATAATGACATAATATTAGGTTGTCGTCTTATCGAGGGTATACTCCAAAAAATGAAGACTTACACTTCAAATTTTAACTTTTGTCGTTCCTCAAAATAATATTCCAGATAAATTTTGGTGTTCCATTCCGGTTTTAAGCAGTTCATAATAGTTTCCGTGCGCCCAATTTCTTTCCATCCCTGGCGACCAGCTTGTTGAACATATTGATAAACTACGCAACATGGGTCACTTTTTGAGAATACATCCGTGTCTTTAAGATTGCTAAAAATTTCAATTTTCATATTTAAAAAAATTTGAAAACCTACGTCGCTGATAGTGTTAACTCAACTTTTGTTGAAGGACAACTCGCTACTACACTCATCTAGAAAAAAATTACTTTGAAATTTTTAAAAGAAATAATTCAATAAAACACGAAAAAAGCCTATTTTAAGAGGCAATATCTCGAAAGTTCAAACCTGGGGTGGTCATAGTTAACCGAGTGCACTAAAAATTTTCTCGGATTCACGCTAGAACTCCTTTTCATATTTAAATACATCAGTCAGATAGAGATTTTGGTCGAAAAAAATTATCTAAGATGTTTTAGACAGGTTAGAAAAATAAAAAAATCAACGCAACATAAGTGGTATAGAGCTTCGAACAAAGTTTTGAAATCTTGGGGATAATAATTTTGGCTTGAAATGACTTTTAAAAACTTTCCCATGCGTTAATCTAATTATATAAAGCCAAATTGGAGTGCACTCAATTGTACAAGGCAATATTTGAACTCTCAAGAGAGTGTCTCTTAATAACTAAAAATATACTGAACTCGTCATATTTTGAAATCATAAACAAAGTGATAAGGAAGGGAAAAAATATCGATTATTCATGAATATTTATTAATCATGAGCATTGTACACAACAATATACGTCACGATCTTTATTTCCCCCGAATCAAAAAAATAAGTCATGCAACCACCACTTATGTTTATTTTAGTCTTGAACCTTGACATTGATTTAGAGCAAAGATGTGTATATTGAAGCAGACAGGTTCAATCTCTCTAGAGTCACATTTTTGGCAAAGACTCGAATGAAACAAAATATTTTAAAAAAACGATACGAATGAAACAAATACAAATAAAACGATATCGGGGGAGGGGCAAAAGTTCGGGGACAGACCGACAAAAGTTCGGAAACACCTGACAAAAGTTCGGGGACATTACCCCTGTCGGATTTTGCGTTTTTTGTATTAAAAACACCGAAAAACGCAAAATCTGACAGGGGTAGTGTCCTCGAACTTTTGTCGGGTGTCCCCGAACTTTTGTCAGTCTGTCCCCAAACTTTTGGTCGTTTGTCCCCGAACTTTTGCCCCCCCCCTGATACGAATGAAACGATTTCATTTACAGATGGCGACCGGGAATCGTCCGGAAACGGGTTTGAATTTGGCCGAATATTCACAAGAAAACTCCGAATTTGGCTTCGTTCCATTATGTCGTTTCATTCGCATCGTTCCATTAGAGCCTATGCCAAATTTTTTGATTTTCAAACATTTTTCTTATTTTCAGAGAGCAAAAATTAATTGCTTCATGAGAATTTAAAAAAAAAGAAACTGCGGAACCAACATTACTTAACATGTAAGATTGGATGATCAGATTCTTTATCATCTGCGCTATAGATCAACTTTTTTCGACATCGTTAGCCAGACTATAACCGGTTTTTGGGTCCATCCTATACATAAAACTCATTTAAGGTGTAAAAAATTTGTTTTCGCCTAAAAAATAAGTGAAGAAGAAAAATTGTTTTCATTGTGATTCAATTTTCCTTTGGATCAATAAAAAAGGAGAAGAAATCGATTTGCGGAAAAGATAAACAATTTTATAGACAAAGTAGCCATAAAATTGGTTGGAAGATAAGAATTCAAATTTCCCCCGCTATGTAAATAAAAGTAAATAATAAGATCAAAACAACATTATTTATATGTAGTCCGCTCAAAAAATTTCATCAAACTTCTATATTCTTTCATTTTCGTAGAAAGTAACTCGAACGTAACAATAACAAAGATTGCACTAGAAATTTGCCTATTTATAACCTGGAAAACTTTTTTTAGCAAAAATCTGACGTCATGTTTACAACGAAGTGTCCAAGTGCCTCAAATTTGATGAAACATGACTCATGTTTTTTGCGGATATTTTTAGTCGAAGCAATGCTCTTTTTTCTCGGCGGACATGTGAGGAAATAGCCAAAACTGCGTCATTCGAAAAGCAGCTGCTCGGAAAAGCAGGTCTCTTCGCGTAAGACAAAAACATGTAAGTAAGGCTTAGGTTAAGCCTAAGCCTAAAGCTTAGGCTAGGCTTAGGCTAAGCCATGCCTAAGACTTAGGTTAAGCCTAGGCTAAGCCTAAAGCCAAATTTTTTTGAAGATCATTTTTATTGAAATTATGCAAATATATCATTGGACTCATAAACTGTTGATCGGACTCATAAATGTTGATCGGATTCATAAAATTTGATTGGACTCATAAACTAGAATAGAGGCAAAATTCAAATTTCCCCAACTATATAAAGAACAGTAAATAATAAGGACAAAACAACTTTATTTATATGTCCGTTCAAAAAATTTCATCAATTCTTTCGTTTTCGTCAGAAAGTAACGCAAAAATCTGACGTCATGTTTACAACGAAGCGTCCAAATGCAGTAAATTTGATGAAACATGACTAATGTTTTTTGCGGATATTTATATTCGAAGCAATGCTCTTTTTTCTCGGCGGACATGTGAGGAAATAGCCAAAACTACGTCATTCGAAAAGCCAGCTGCTCGGGAAAGCAGGTCCCTTCGCGTAAGACAAATATATGACCTCTTCTTATCGTGACTTAAGCAATGAGAGTTAATTTTGATTGGGATAGTGTAAGCGAATAGCCTTTTAACTTACGCACTTTTGACAAAATAACTTAACTTTACCAAGAAAAACACACGACTTCACTACAAATTCATACGTAATAACATTAAAACGATAAACAAAAGTTGGTGTGAACTTTCACTATAATGAACTACGTCAAAGTTACGGATTGGTCATTGGTTATTTTAGTCATATGTACTTCCGGTGTAATTATTCTTTCAACGATCTACAGCGTGATAAAAAAAGGTTGAAATAAAAGACTAAAAAGTTGAGAAAAAATAATTTATCTCTTACTGAGGCTAAAATAACACAAAAGATGGTTTTTTTTGCAAATTTTTTGGAGGAGAGGTATCCCTAGGGAAAATTGCCATTCTTCCCCCAAACAAGCGCTAATACACTTTTTAAAACATTTGATGGTTTTCTGAGCTGGGAATCGATTCCTCAAGGAATTGGAATCACACATGCGCAATTATGCTAAAGGGTGGTAAAAGTTTATCAGGGGATGTTGTATGTCGAACAGGATTTGAGGAGGAATGCCATATTGATTTTTGAGGGGATTTTTGAAGCGAAAATTGTCATTTTTCGCTTCAAAAACCAAATTTTTCCTGAATCAGGGTCAAGGAAGCATTTTCAAGCTTCGAGGATGCGTGCAATCGATTTTTCGCATAAAATTACCCCTAGAAAAGTCATTTTTGCAAAAATTCAAAAAAATTTGTCGAAAGTGCTACTGCAAAGTTTACCTCTCCCCTTTAAAGGGAGGCCCGCTTATCGAGCGTTCACTGTATTTTTGAAATTTTTAGGTCAAACCAGAAGAAGCCATATTTATTGACGATTTTGAACAAAACATCGAAGGTGCTAATAAACTAGGAATTACCACAATCCATGTAATTTTTTATGTTTTTGTTTTCAAAAATGCATATAATTTAGTGCAAAAATGTTGAAGATACTATTAACAATTTACAAGATGTGCTAAAAATTCCATTGAAAGAAGCCGAAATCGAGGCTAAACTTATTGAGGAGGTCGAAAAAATGAAAGTTTGATTATTGAACATAATAATTTTTTTAAATTTAAATTTTTATTCATATAATTTTAAAGATCGACTTGAGAAAATTTGGTACTACTTCGAATTAGTTGCCCCAAATGATAAGGTAGTGGAATCGGAAAAATTTTTTCCAAAAAAAACCCTATAGGGGTATTTTATACGGGGAATCGATGGCGATCATTCCCAAAACTTGAAAGTGCTTCCTTCACCATGAACTAGGGAAATTTATGGAGAAATCCCCTTAAACGCTTGAAAACAAGTTTTTTAAATTTGTAGCATAAGATTCTTGTTAAAAATGTGGCCCTAAAGAAGGCTATTAGGATAAGAATACAACAGCAGCTTCATCGATTACATGGATATTGGGCGGCCATTTGACTTCAAAAGTTGTAAAACACTTCGTTCGTCCTTCTAACGTTCGTGCCATTTAATTCGGCGATGTGAAGGTCATACTACTTGTCGTGAATACCATATTGTCATATGAGTTTATGATGAAGGAAGCATTTTCAAGCTTCGGGAATGCGCGCAATCGATTCCCCACATAAAAATATCCCTATAGGATCTTTTTTTGTAAAAAAATTTATTCCGGTTCCAGTACCCTTTCACTTGGGCAGCTAATCCGAAGTAGTACCGAAAATTTATTTATAATAAATTATCGTAATAAATACGAATTTTTATGAATAAGAATAATTAATGTATAGAAAGTTATTAATTCGCCGGACATGTTGTTATTTTGCTAGCTTCGAAAAGTTGTTCTTCCTCAAAAATATCGTTTTTCAGCGAGATCTTAAGGATTTCTTCTAGAGAAGAAATAGTTTTATCGACATCCGTGCACTAAAATGGATCATTTTTTATTGGGAAGGGAATCGAACATTCTTACATGAATTGTCGTCAATCCAACTTGGTTAGCGCCTTCTATATTTTGGATCAAATCATCAATAAAAATGGCTTCTTCGGGTTGAATCTAAAATCGGATATTTTCAAAATTCTATACAAGTCTCTAAATCTCACTTTAAGTTCCGACAACACATGTTCATAAATATCCCGATTCGGTTTTCTCATGCCTAATTTGCATGATTCGAAAATGACGTCATAGTGTTTCTCATCGAGTGAAGTCGTTTTTCCACTTTTCGTACTATCAATCCAAAAATTATTCGTCAGAACGGCTACTCTTAAACCTTCTTCTCGTATTTTTTTTAGAACCGGAAACCAAATAGGTTTCACAGTGGATTCTGGTCTTCCGGGAATCGTATGATTACTAAAGATTTCTATAGGACCCAGGTATTCTTCACCATGCTGAAAAATTAAAAATGAAAAACATCAATATATGAATTCTTACATGGCTGTAATAAAACTTTTTGAAGTATGGATAAAATTCTTGAATACTAGTTATACCACATTCTAAATCATGCCAGTGATTAGAAAAATCTTCGGAAAACAAAGTTTTGAATATTTTTTGGAGGCCTGCTTTTTTACCTAGATCCTCTGCTTTTTTACCTTTTTTACCTAGAATTTTGAGTAATTTAAAAAAAATTTTAACGATTCTTACTATTTAAATAGTCGACAGGTCCTGGAATAAGCACACCACCCATATCGAGAATAACTGCTTTATATTTTCTAGAATTCATGAAGGCTCTAAAAAACAACTAAATTTCGAAATTTAAATTTTTTAAATTCTCATTGATCCAAATGCGTATAATCTGCTATATATATACCTATACTAGCCTATACCTATATCTATACCTATGCCTATGTCTATATCTATGCCTGTAGCCATACATGAGCAAGCAGGAGGTACTGGGCCCAAAAATACGAATTGGTCCCAAAAGTTACTGTCGACCCAAAAAACGTCGACAGGCGAAAAAGATAGTTGAGCTGTAAGTGGGTTTGCGGTACTGCGGGCCGAAAATCTTGACATCCATAACGCATTTCAGAAAATTTTTACACCAATATCGCAAAAAATGTTGTGATATGGGCCTTATATCGCATTTTTAATTCAAAAAATTGCGATACAAATCGCTTTCCTCATAAAAAATCTCAAAAAATGCCTTATATCGCATTTTTGGAGCACCAAAAATGTTGTCATATCGCATTTTTTGAGAAAAATATCGACTTGAAAATGACCCATAACGCATTTTTTGGGGCTATCTCCTTTTTTGTTAATGTATGACTTATACCTATACTTGTGTTTATACCTAGATAATTTAGAAAAAAAATATAAAAGTCTAGAAAATCTAGAAAATTCGGGATATCTAGAAATATAAGTCTAAGAAAACCTAGGAAATTTGTCCTTCAATTTTTTCTATCCTAAGAAACTCAATTACTCATAGTGACGATAAAGAATAAATCAAAAAGTTTTAAAAATTTGGATAACTAGCTAAAGTCATCTATTTCCCTATTTTTATACCCATTTTTATATCATTAAAGGCCTCTTATAGCCGGAAAAACATAGATAAAACATATCATCAAAACACATAAAATGCAACAAATTTCTTTGATGTCCTATCACATGTCCTAAAAATACCCAAATACCTCTATCAAGCCGTAGAAAGAAAAATTTTTAGAGAGTATGATTAAGAGAATCATAAGGGTCCTTCTTATGAATTATTCGGCCGATTTTAAGGGGTGCAAGTCGCTCTTTTTCTCTCTTAG
>JAQGCP010002614.1:0-10148 GCA_034699885.1 Acrobeloides thornei | reverse complement strand
AAGAATTAGGGACTAATCTCTGAAATTTTTTTTGCCAAAACAGCCTATATAGGGGTAAAATCATGCGGAGAATCGATTGCGCGCATTCCCAAAACGTGAAAATGCTTCGGAAATAGATGTATGTATTGAAGCGAAAATCGAAAAATTTTGGGAACTCAAATTTTTGGGGGGGGCGAATTGCATAAGTTCCAAATTTTGAAACTTCTCCCTCAAAATCATATTTCTGGGGGTAATTTCATGCGGGGAAACGATTGCGCGCATTTTCGAAGCTTGAAAACGCTTCGCTGACCCTGATTCAGGGAAATTAGTACATGTTGGATTTTTGCTTCAATACACACTCTTATTAAAATAAAGGCTTTTATGGCAAAAAATTTTTTCCAGAGATTAGTCCCTAATTCTTACTTCGATTTTTGAGCAAAATTTCGATTTTTGAAAAAAATTCAATTTTTCCTGTTTTTGAAGTATTTAGAACCTAGTATCGAAAAGTTAGCATAGGAAATCTAAGTAAAAGTTAGAATAAAAAAAAGATAAAATCTAAAGAAAAAATTGTTTTATGTGACTGATAAAGAGAAATTGACTAGATTTTCAAGTATGTACATAACTCAAATTTTCGTGTTATGTACATTTCTATTCGAGTGAGAATACGGGAAATTTTTTCTCATCGTACAGAATAGTAGTCAAAACTATTTTGCACTAAATGGTGTGATACCATCCGTTACAATTACGAAAATAATTAGAAGAGAATACTAGTCTGCATTCGAGAAAAGGAACAGTGCAACGTTGGATTCTTATGAGCTGTATGAGACTTCAACATTTTCCAATTTGGTTGGCTTTCTGGTGCTTGTAACTAGTGTTAGATCTCGTGCCGAAAATCTCGGGGTTTTTTGGATCCCGTCTCGAAATTTTTGCTTGAAACTCGAGCCTGTCCCGAAAAAATTTGCACCCCTAAAATGGAAAAAAGTAATTAAAAATAGTGAATTTTTAGACTTGGGGCGCGTAAAGCTTCTCAGATTTTGTTGTTCATTGAATTACTTGACAAAATTTCTAACTGTCAATTTCCGAATGAGCAAGATCGGATTCAGAATTTTAATTCAATAACATAAAAATTACAAATCCCTTCCCGAAAATCCCGCTAAGGTGCAAAAAATGGTACAATTTGTATATCTTTACAAACCATCACGTGAAAATTTAAGTAAAATTTTATACATAAAAATAATAATTTTACACGAATAATTTTACGTTAATAAATTTACAAAACCTTTTTACATAAATACTAGATTTCATTTTTCTTCTTTTCAGGGAACGCCACTTGAATACACTGATTACCGCGGCTGCACAATTCGCAACGAAGATCAGAATTAGGATCACTAAAAAGTTTAGTTTAAAAATATTTAAAAAAAAAACAAATTCCAAGGCAAGGTTGGAAAGTAAGGTGATGCTGCTACCCACTCTGTAGTGGTGGTAGCCTCATGTTGTGGTGGGAGCTAAACCCCCAAAAAAAGATTTTTATGAAAAATAATTTTTTTTTAAAGGAAAACCTCGTGTATTTCACCGAATGTATTAAATTTTCATAAATGGACTTTCGGAAAACTCACCCATTCTTATTTAGTCCAACAACTGGTTCGCGTTGTGCCGATTTAATGAGCGATCCCGTCCAGATCGGACGGGATCGCTCATTACACCACTCAGAGAACTTTTTTCTCAACTCTCAGGAAAACTTTCAAAAATAAGGTACCTGAGATTCACGTATGAGGCACCTAATGCACTCTGCCTCTGGCTTACAACATCGGTCGTATAGGCACTTCCCAATTAGTGTAAACACAGCAGTTAGAAATGAGCTAGTAACACTAAACATAACATATAGTATTTTAAACAACTAATTTTGGGTCAAAAATCCTTTAGAGTAAAAAATATATACAGTCAAACCTCGATTATTCGACCCCCTCCTGCCGATTAGGCAAACCCCGCAGCAATAATGGTCCCTAGACAAGTTAAAAAACATACGCGATCAAGATTTGCATCGTTGACCAACCATTACAGTCTTGATTGCCCATTATGGAAACACAAGTGGAAAAGGAGAGGGAGTCGTCTAAAATTTCAAAATTTGCTATTTTTTGGAAAAAATATAGTTTACGGTAATGTTCTCGATTTTGTCAAAACCGACTTGTTTTGATAAATAATGACCAAAAAACGCAAAAAATTTAGGTCGAACGTTTTTGGGTCACTTTGAGGAGGTCCAAAATGATCTATTTTAAAGGGGTTTTAAGGCATAAAACAAAAAAAGTGACTCAAAAATGTTCGACCCGAATTTTTTTGATGTTTTTTGATCATTACACATCAAGAGTCGGTTTTGGAAAAATCGAGAACATTACCGTAAATAGTTTAACAAAAATTTTCATTTACAGCTTAAAATCTGGCTTAAATAAAAAATTTCGCCTGCGGCATTAGCTTTTTATTTTAACTAAAAGATTGCATAAAAATTTCCATTTTTTTCAAATAAAAAATCACAAAATTGAAATTTTTTTAACCAAAAATTTTCTTTGTTGATAATAAAGTCCCGCATAAAAAGTATAGGAAAACTTTTTCCAAAAAAGGAACGTACTTCGTATTTTCAACACTCACTATACAAAATAAAAAAGAATTGGGTGAAAAAGCTTTTAATGGTAAAAACTAGATAGAATATGAAAAATGAAGTCAGACTTTCTGAACGTACAAACACATGTGATCCGGGGACATACTGGGGAAGATAAAAAACTTACAGTATAGTCGCTTGAAACCAATGTACTTCTCTCGACTTTTCATCGCCTTTTATAGTCGAGCTTCTGGTCTGAAAAGTAGTCGAATTATGCGAATTTTGAGACAACTATAAAAGGCGTTGAAAAGTTGAGGGTCGACACAAATGCGTAAACAGCCCGAACACTAGGAATTTGTTGGGCGTTGCTGTCCATTTATGACGGGGCTTCTTGTCCAATTTGAGCCGGGCGTTCTTGTCCAGTTGGTGGCGGGCGTTCAGTTTCTTCCCCTACGCTGATAGAATTTTGTCCTCTAACATATCGATATAGAAGGGATCGCATTTTCAAAAGTTAGTCCACCAAAACAGACATCTTATATAAGATTTATAAAAAAAATCTTACGCAACGCCCTGTCTTCTTCCTCCCTTTTCTCGTATTCGGCAATTGTCTTCAATAAATGGTTAACGTTGAGTCTGTTGCCATTGTAATAAAAGTCGCCGTTCAGTGGAATTTCTGGAGGCTAAAAATTTGATAACATAATATACGTTGTTCCAAAAGTAATGCGACTTTTTACATGAATTTTGGACTAGAAATTTTTTTCTAAAAACAACTCCTATAGAGGTAATTTTATGCCCACTGGGGGTCGAACCCAGCGGGCCCAACGCTGCTTAACTTGCCAGATCGGGCGGGACCGCACATTATACCACTTGGAGAACTTTTTTTCTTCAACTCTCAGAGAAACAGACTATGAATTCTACTTCAAAAAACCCTGCTTGCAGCAGCGGTCATATAAGTATCGCGCCATGATTCCAAAAACAGCGGTTAGGGGCCATCCAGATATTACGTAATTAAGTAGGGGGAGGGTAGACAAATGATTACGATTTATTAGGAGGTAGAGGAGGGGAATCCACATGTGTTTCAAGGTTCACAAAGTCTGGCTCTTTTAGGTTTTTAATAAGAGCATCGTATATAGGGGTAATTTTAGCTGAAAAACACGAATCCGACCTTAGTTTTGACAGAGACATCTCGGAAATGGGTGTTTTGACATATTATAATTTTTCAAAAATTGACATTTTGAAGAAAATTCAGATTTTTTGATCAATCAAAAAATTTTTTACATGGTTTTTTGCTTCCATTATATAGAGCACATCGAGATTGGCGTTTTTATATGGATATTTATTTTATGCAATTTATTTAACAATTGTATTTTTAGATCTTTTGTAAAAGTAAGAATCTGACAATTTTCAGAAAAATCGGTATATCTTTAAAACAAGATCTCCCGTCAATATCCCGTCACATAGCATTTGAAAGAGCAATGTTAGTTCTAGTAAATGGGCAAAAAAACCCTAGGGTGAGCCTTCCTAGTTGCCCATTTATGCTGTTAGAGCTAATTAACATTTATTTAACAATTATTTCCAGTACATGGGGTTCTTTCACAAACAACGTAAGCAGAATATAATTTATAATTTTCCTGAATCAAACAAGGTCCATTTGTCCATTGATTATAACCTGGTAGATTATCATATAAAAAAGCACAATTTCCACTACTAGGATTCACCGGGTACCCATGACTCCAATTAATGAAATCTGTTTTTGTTCCATCTAACCAAGTCCAAGTCAAGCCGTTGTACTGCAGTCCCACATAAGCTAACGTATAATTCAGACCATTCACTGGATAAAAACAAAGGTTATTAGCAAAAAATCCAGCAAAGATATTGGCTTCTTCATAACTATGAATCGAAGCGACACTAAGAGATTGATCAATTGTTTGACAACTCGAAGCTGTTAAGCTAAACTGCTCATCGGAAAAAAATGGGGACGTAAGGTAGTAGCATTTTTTAGTTAGATGGTAATATTGCCCAGGGATATAATTACTAATAGGACCAGCATTGGGGCATTTTATGCCATCTGGAGGTACTTTACATATTGATGGAAAGAGCACGGAAAGGAATAGTGGGTCGTCAATGGCGGTATACCATTGCCCAGTGGTAATGTTGACAACAATGCCAGCTCGATATCCTTTGTATTGACAATTTAGATTATATTGTTTTGGTTCACCTAAATAAATAAAATTGGTTAGGCAGGCAGTCAGTCAGTCCGAGATGGTCCGAAGCAGTTCTAGGCCATTCTAGGACGTTCTAGGCTCCTATCCCACCTAACTACTCTACCCTCTTCTTGACTGGTTTTGCAAACATGTTTTTTGGGACATGGTTTTTTGGTCAACTTATAACTAAAGCCAATGGGAAAAAAGTCCAGATGCGATGGCCAAGTGGTCCAAGGCGCCGCTTGTCCGATCTAACAAGTTAAGCAACGTTGGGCTCGCAGGTTCCATCCCACTAGGGCAAATTTTTGAAAAAATTTTTGTTCCATTTTTTGTAAAAGAATTTTTTGAAAATTAAAATTTTTGCCCTAGCGGGATCGAACCTGCGGACCCAACGTTGCTTAACTTGCTAGATCGAATGGGCGGCGCCTTGGACCACTTGGCCATCGTCTCCGGATTTTTTTCCCATTGGCGGCGGAACAGACTTTAGTGACGTAATTTTTCGGACTCGGATGGGGTAGAACATGTTTTAAGAAACTACTCATTTTAATGCCAAAATTGCTCAAAAAATGGAGAACTTTATGGGAGAAATGGAAGATGACCAAAATAGGGATATTTTTGTGGAAATTTTTTTCTAAAAACATGGTTAACTGTGAAAAAATGGCCTTCTGCATGTAAAATCATAAAGGGGATCCTTGTATTTTTTTTCATAGATCGGCAAGGGGGGAGTCTCTCCCTGATCGACGCACTCATGGACCCAAAAATGAGGGAAGGGACCACCGCATCGGGGCCCCCTCCCCCCACCTTGCCGACCTATGATTTTTCTGGCTCTTCAGTCTGAATGGCTGGAGGGGTAGCACTATCTCCTTCCCCCTTATAATTATAACTTTACAAGCAGTTAGTCAACCAATTGCTCTTTTAATCATAAAAGTTATATTTACCTGTTAGCCAATTAGTATAACTCATATTATTTCCTTCTAACCACATCCATTGTTGATCCGTATCACGCTCTGGTAAAAATCCACCAATCCAAAAATCTCGATTTATACTTTGCTTAGCTTTTGACAGGATAAAATTTAATTCGAAAGCGCTATTTATCGAAGTCAAATGCCCAAAATAATAATTGTGACAAAACACTTCTGAGTTTGAGATTGAATCTGGATTAGTTGAAATATAATAACAGTCGTCTGGTTGTAAACCTTCTATCGTCCCAGAAGGGCAGGCATTTTCTACATAAATAAATGTAGAGAAAAATATAAGAAGAAAGAAGAAGAAGACCATTTTTTGAATTTATGAAAAAAGGTATATCGTTCGATTGATTTGTCCGAATCTTTTATGCACATTGATAAGGAATATATTTCAACAATTTAAGGATTAAAAGAGCACTGTCTGGTGAATTACAACTAAAAGTTTGTTTTCTAACACAAAAGTTATCTCTAAATTATAAAAATTTTTGATAATATGAAATTTGGCAAAAATTTTCGCACCCGAGCGGGACTCGAACCCAGAACTTCTGGCTACTGTCCAAGTGAACTACCATTGTGCTATAGCTAGGGTTGCATAAAGGTTTTTTAAGAAAGGTGGCAAAAAATTTGCAAAAAGGTGGTATTTAGGTGACTTTAGGTGGCATTTAAGTGATTTTAGGGTGCTTACCATCAGTTGGCAATCGAAAATTGACCTACTAGCAGAGCTTCAAGCCGTTGACAATTGCGTGAAAAAAAGGTCCTAACAGTTGGCAATCATTGAAAATTGCCAACGATTTTAAAGGGAAAAAGCACTAAAACGTCGATTTTTCTTTAAAAAACGACGATTTTCTTCAATATTTCAACGATTTTTCTCAAGCTTAGTAAAATTTTGTTACCCACCAGCAACTGAAAGAGCCTTTAAAAACGATTTTCGATCTATATAATATGTATTATAGGCTGTGCGTAAAGTTAAAACATTTTTTTGGTGGATTTTTACCAGAGCGTGATACGGATCAACAATGGATGTGGTTAGAAGGAAATAATATGAGTTATGCTAATTGGTTAACAGGTAAATATAACTTTTATGATTAAAGGAGCAATTGGTTGACTAACTGCCTGTAAAGTTATAATTATAAGGGGGAAGGAGATAGTGCTACCCCTCCAACTATTCAGACTGAAGAGCCAAAAAAATCATAGGTCGGCAAGGTGGGAGGAGGGGCCTCCGATGCGGTGGTCCCTCCCCAGTAAAAGTAACCAAACAATGAGTTTAAATAATATTTCATTTTATGGTCTTTATGACTTTGTCTATTCTCCGTTATATTTTTATAAGATAACGGAGAATAAACAAAGATAATTTACGATTCAAACAAAAAATTTTTTGTAAAGTACTTCCACCCCCAACTGGCCCAGAACTTTGAACTTTCGGATAGATTCGTCAAACAGAGAAGTCTATGTTCTATAAACGTCTATGGTCTATGAACGTCTATGAAATGAAAAAAATAAAAGTTGTTAAAATTTATCGTGAATTCTAAATTATAGAAATGTGACACAATTTTTCAGAATTGATTGTTGCTTGGAGATGTAGCTATCTTTCTTCTATTTCATTGACATGAAAATTCCTTCAGGGCATAAAAGTCAGTACCATAAAACGATGGTTCCTTTATTCATTAGATATCTGTCAGAAACGTGCCAATTTTCAACAACCAGTTAAAAATGTCAAAACAAAAGGTGGTCAATATTTTCTATTACCTTATTCAATACCGGATTCACGGGACAAAGACGATTACATTCTGTTAGAACGAGTTACTGGTTGTGACAAGTGTGAAACCGCTATTTCCATTATTCACCTTGATAGAAAAATGAGACTTGGAGATGAAGGATTCATGAAGGCAGAGGCGCGTTTTCATGCAAAAATTTTGAAAATCTATGATTACACACACC
Source organism: Acrobeloides thornei (assembly GCA_034699885.1). Lineage (NCBI taxonomy): Eukaryota > Metazoa > Nematoda > Chromadorea > Rhabditida > Cephalobidae > Acrobeloides > Acrobeloides thornei. Next base: position 2,469 of record JAQGCP010002614.1, on the reverse strand, counting down.
TCGTGACCATGTAAATTATCACTCACTAGGTACATAAAAATAACCTAGGCTTCAAATTTGTGGCAACACTTTTTGGCGTACGCTCACCCCCTTTTATTTTTTTCATTTCATTCATTTCAGGCCTTTTATTTTTTTCATTTCATAGACCATAGACGTTTATAGACCATAGACTTCTCTGTTTGACGAATCTATCCGAAAGTTCAAAGTTCTGGGCCAGTTGGGGGTGGGTGAACTTTACGAAAAAACTTTTGTTTGAATCGTAAATTATCTTTGTCTATTCTCCGTTATTTACAAAAATATAACGGAGAATAAATAAAGTCACAAAGACCATAAAATGAGATATTATTTAAACTCATTGTTTGGTTACTTTTACCAGTGTGATTGCTTTTGACATGAGTTGTTCACGAAATTTGAATCTCGCCTTATTTTTGCTCTTGTTTGTATTGTTTCTCTTCCTTATCGAGTTGTCTGAATCCAGCGTAATGTAAGATTAGATTCAAGCATAGTTCATACTTTAATATTTAGTTCGCGCTCAAAACGTCAATGGTTAGACTTCAGTTCATGGAATTTTCCAAATTGGAAATGGAAATGCTATGAATATCATAATGCTGGAACTAAGCGTTTAATTTGTCCTTAATAAATTTTTTTATAAAATTTATAACGTGTTTATACAGGATGGTGGCGCACAACAAACTGGACACTTAAAAAAGATTTTCAATTTTTTCAGGCATTTTTTTAAAGTGGGCAAAAGTTTTTGGACTCGACCGGGACTCGAACCCGGACCAGGCTCCTGGCTACCGTCCAAGTGCACTACCACTGTGCTATCGAGATCTCCAACTGATGCCCGTTAATTAGTAAATACTTGGCGGTATATTTTCTACTATTCACACTGTGATTAACACCTGTGTGCCATCCGACCGATTAACGGTACAAGACGGGAGTAGGGATTAACGGTACAAGACGGACGTAAGGGATTAGCTTATGGGGCCTGTTTAGCGAATACACCCCTATCTTCCTTTTATAAACCTTGATTGCCTGTTTAGGGGTCAGGGGAGGTTCAGAGAGGCTCTAAGACTACTTTAAATCGATTTCTACTTCCCCTCCTCCACGTTAAACTTCACTGTTCCTTAACGGAACCAGACTTTAGGCCGGCCGGAGATTGGTGTAAAAACAAACAGACTAGCAGTTGGTGACAGAAAAAATAAGATATTTATGCACTATCCCAAAACAAGGTACTTATGCAATATCAGCAATTTTTTCTGGTCCACCAAGACCTAGATCTAAGCCTTGGTAGAGATTTTATGTCACCAACTGGCATCTGCCCCGTCCGAACGTATTAGTGGCGGCCCGAAGATTTTTTCGGCACATGCCATGGCTCTCAAAAAACCGAAACTTATCCACGTTCGAGAAAGTTTTAGTTTTGCATAACAAGTTTTTGTTTTGCACGTCGTAATAAGGAAATTAAAAGACCAAAAACAACCTTATTGATACCCATTATATTAGTGCATAATATGATTTCGAAGAAATGCGTCAAAGTAATATAAAAATAAGAATAATAAACATTATTCTCTGTTCCAATATGCCAGCTGGCTTCTATTACGAATTTATTTTCGTTTGCTTTTAGGCGATAAAAAAATAAAGTTATGATGCAAAACAAATCGACTCAACAAGGAGTCGAACCCGTGTTGTTTAACCATAAAGACGAGAATACATTCACTGCACCATTGCTACAAGTTTGTTTTCATTAAAACAATTAGCAATGGTGCAGTGGATGTGTTCCCGTCTTTGCAGTTAAACGACATGAGTTCGAGTCCTTGCTGAGTCCATTTATTTTTGCATAACTTTATTTTTTTATCTCGATGGAAACAGTCTACGGGACCAAAATTTTGACATATTATACCGTTTTAAGCTGCCTCCTATCACTTACGCTTATTTTCGGTGAAAAATTTTTTGGCAGACCTTGCGGGTTCCCTTGTTAGCTCACCGAGCCTAACGTTATAGCAAAAAGATCAAACCATTTCTGGTGCAACCAGCATACTAGCGATTGACATGGGCAGGAAAAAGTAGGAACTCGTCTTTCGTGCTTTAGCTAAACAATCTGTACTGGATTCTTAGTTTTAGGGGGCTCTACTTTGCCCGAAAACCCCCTTAGCAATTGTGACTCGGCTTCGCCTAGAAGACCCTAGAGCATAGCTGTACAAGGAGGGGGATACTGGCGCCCTAAATATAACATGATCTCAGGGGACCCTCCCCATAGCTGTACGGGGGAAGGGGTAATGGCGCCCTAAATACGACGTAGGCACTTAAAAATTTTTGGCAAAAAGACGAAATGGGGGGATACAATACCCCCTTGTTCAGCTATGCCCTAGAGCACCATTGGTTCTCGGCATCGCGGTTTTTTATAGAACAAACAACAATGCAATTTCGAACCTTTGCTCATTATAACGATATTGTTGCTGGAATAGTCGG
>JAQGCP010002613.1:0-10149 GCA_034699885.1 Acrobeloides thornei | reverse complement strand
GCACTTCTTTTAACCCACCCTGTAAATACTACTCTCTTTCCCGCAACTGCAAAATTCCTCAGCGAAAATTGGGAACATTTTTCGCTTTCGCTCATTTATTATGTAAATATTATTAGCATAATTTTCTTTATTGCCATATGAATTGTGCTTGTTTTTCATCTTGTCGGGCGCATAAAAAATTTAGTACACTCACACAGCCATATACTTTTATGAATAATCGATTAACTTTTTATTTGTATTGGGTCGTTCGAAAATTTTCCGGGTTTTTTACACGAAAAAAAAAGATTTTCGGATCCGAAACATAAAACTTCTTCCCTGATCTCTGATTCAGAAAAAAACGATTATTTATTGAAGTGAAAAAAACTTCTTCCCTGACCCCTGATCGAAAAATTTGGATTTTTTGCAGAAAATAGACTAGGGGTAATTTATATGCGGAGAATCGATTGCGCGAATTCTCGAAGCCTGAAAATGCTTTCCTGGTCCTGATTCAGGGAAAAAAGGGGAACATTTTTCTTTTCAAAACCCCAATTTTCTCTGAATCAGGGCCAGGAAGCATTTTCATGCTTTCGGGAATGCGCGCAATCGATTCTTCTAAAAATTTTCGAGTCTGAAAAATTTTTTCATGTAAAATTTAAAAATTCGTCAAAAATTTTAGAACGACCCAATATTCTCATATAAATTTGAGGACTCGATAGCATAAAAAAATTTACAAAATTTAGGCATGGAGATGATCTAATCGTGACGCCGTTTGCTCAACTCTTGGCTAGCTTAAGAAATGTGCGCGCGAACTTCGTGGCGATTACGAATTTGCCCAACACTGAAGATAAATATAGGGGGCCGAGGAGTGGAAGACCTCCAACCAGTCCCATGCCAAGTACACCATTGCCCGAGCCGGTGCAACAATTTGCACAAGAGACGTTGGACGAGTTGGATTGGTGTTTGGATCAGCTCGAGGCGATTCAAACGCACAGATCCGTTTCAGAGATGGCTTCTAGTAAAGTGAGCATTTTGAAAAGAATAGGGGTATACAAATTGGAATTTGACCCTACTGGTCATAGAGAAATTTTCTGTAAGCATGAAAAAATTATCTTGACCCTGATTCAGGGGACGGAGTTGGTGTGTATTGACGCGAAAATTAAAAAAACGACTAATTTTTCAATTTTTGAGGAATATTTCAATTTTTTACGAATTTTTCAATTTTTTACGAGTTTTTCAATTTTTGATGATTTTTTTCATTTTTGATGAATATTTCAATTTTTTACGAATATTTCAATTTTTGACAAATTTTTGAATTTTTTACGAATTTTTCAATTTTTGATGAATTTTTCGATTTTTGATTAATTTTTCGATTTTTGAGAAATTTTTCAATTTTTGACGAATTTTTCAATTTTTGATGAATTTTTTTTATTTTTGACGAACTTGTCAATTTTTTACGAATTTTTCAATTTTTTACGAATTTTGCGATTTTTTTTACGAATTTTTCAATTTTGATGAATTTTTTCAATTTTTGATGATTTTATTTTTTGTGCATAAAATAGAATTTGTTTATCTCAAAAATTCGATAAGCATTTCGTACAAAGCATTACGTCAGCTAGCCTCGTGTCACAGGCATGCTATGTTGTAGGAAAAAACTTCTACTCCTCGAATTTTTTTTTGCGAAAGTTTGCCCCGTCTCGAAAATATGCGTCATAGCATTTTTCCATTCATTAACTTTCGCATTGTTGTGTCAGCTGACAATGGCGGGAGAATTGAATCGATTTTCCGGCTTTTATCAAGGCATTTGGAGAGCATGATAGCCGGAAGAGACAAGCAGAAATGAGCCACCGGGGAAATCGGGGAAGGCCAGGAAGCCATTCTTTGGACCCGGCGCTATTAGGCGTAAAATATTGCTATATAAATAATGGAGGAACTAACAAATAAATGCGAAATTTGACACACCTTTGTAAAAAAAGAATGAATGTAAAATTGCTTGAAAATCTGCAGAAATGCGTAAAAAAAATTTTTTCTTGATAAAAAAATGAATGTGACAACGTTAGATTATGCGAATTGAAGAATTTTTCGAGTTTTGACAAATTTTTCAAATTTTTTTCAATTTTGAAGGAATTTTTCAATTTTGAACGAATTTGTAAATTTTTGACGAATTTTTCAATTTTTGAGGATTTTTGACGAATTTTTTTACAAATTTTTGAAATTTTGACGAATTTTTCGATTTTGGACGAATTTTTCGATTTTTGACGAATTTTTTAATTTTTGATGAATTTTTGAATTTTTAACGAATTTTTCAATTTTTGACAAATTTTTTAATTTTTAACGAATTTTTCGATTTTTGACGAATATTTCAATTTTTTACGAATTTTTTCAATTTTTTACGAGTTTTTCAATTTTGACGAATTTTTCAAAAATTTTAGGAATTTTTCAATTTTTACTCTATTTTTTCAATTTTTGAGGAATTTTCAATTTTTACTGAATTTTTTCAATTTTTTACGAATATTTCAATTTTTTACGAATTTTTCAAAAAATTTTAGGAATTTTTAATTTTTAATGAATTTTTCAATTTTTGAGGAATTTTACGATTTTTGATGAATTTTTCAATTTTTCACGAATTTTTGACAAATTTTTGAAATTTTGACGAATTTTTCGATTTTTAACGAAGTTTTCGATTTTTTACGAATTTTTCAATTTTGACGAATTTTTTTTTTGAAAAAACTTCTTAAAGGTCAAATCATGCGAATTTCGAAATTCTTGGTCACACACATAAAGAATGTATATAATTTCAAGTACGACCCTTCGAACATATCTTATCAAACTTCAGACAAGGAGATTAAAAAATTTGTATTTAGTTCCGAAAACTGCTCAACAAAGAACTTTCGCACTTTGCCGAGTCGTCCAAGTCCGGAACGCAAATCTCCAAATTCCTCATCGACACGTACATGGACAAAGATCAAGACGAAAACTCCACGGAACTATCCTTTTCAACCGAGGTTGGTATTTGTTTACATTCCTCCGTTATCAAAGATAACACATAAATTCCAAGAGTGGGCCGTTTTATTAATCCCCTCTAACTTAAGACGTCATTCTGGTAGAGCCTGTGTCTTGTGCTAGTAACACACAACTTTGTCATTGATCGTCTCTATCGATTAGCCTCTCTAAACTTTGGCGTTTGCCTTTGGCCTCGCCCGCCAGATGCTGCTCTAAATGATTTATGAGTGGATTTCGTGTAAGTGAATGGCCTTTCGAATGACGTCAAAAAGGAACATTGTTTTAGTTTAAAAAAGCCAACCCATGGGAAGGCACCCATTCACGCAGATAAATAACACACATTTCCGTGTGGTTGAGTAGAGTAGATCAATCTGACTTAAGACCTGGAGGGAGAAAAAAATTTCAAAAATTCTTGAGCTATTTTTTAGGGGCCTCAGGCTGCTAGTACATCGGCATGTGCATCACCACAAATTTCGCTATTCAACAAGGCCAAGACAGAAGTCATGTCACGAATCAGCGGGGTTCGCCGGCTGAGGACGCCGCATCATGGAGGCACGCCGCCCGAATATGGAGTGGAATGTCAAAAAGAGATTGTTGTCTATATGCAAAGGGTGGGTGTTTTCGCCTTATACCATGAAAAAAAATTATACAACAAGACAGAAAAATCGTATTTTTTGAATTTGCTTGAACATTGACACGAAAACCCTGAATTTTACACAAAACTCGTTGTATTGCAAAACGACTCGGTGTAAAGCGATTTGAATTGAGCTGTGTATTTACGCGAAAACCCTGAATTTTAAATTTTTTTAAATATGTTTAATTATTGAGTGTATTTAATAAAAAAAGACGATATTCATGTAGCTCGACAAAACGAATAAAATGACATCGAATTTATGCAATTTGATAATCATTTTGGGTTATTGAAACGAAAACCCTGATTCAGAGTTTTCGTTTCAATAACCCAAAACAACTCTCAAATTGGATAAATTTGGTGTCGTTTTGTTCGTCTCATCGAGCGGAACAAAATGACACCAAAATTATCCAATTTGTTAATCGTTTTGGGTTATTGAAACGAAAACCCTGATTCAGAGTTTTCGTTTCAATAACACAAAACAATTTTCAAATTGGATAAATTCGGTGTCATTTTGTTTGTCTCGTCGAGCTGAACAAAATGACACTAAATTTATCCAATTTGATAATCATTTTGGGTTATTGAAACGAAAATCCTGATTCAGAGTTTTCGTTTCAATAACACAAAATAATTTTCAAATTGCATAAATTCGGTGTCATTTTTTTCGTCTCGTCGAGCTAAAAAGAATGCCCTCTTTATTTTTTGTAAATCGACCAAATAATTAAGCCTACTTTTAAAAATGTAAATTCAGGGTTTTCGTGTCAATACTCATTTGAATTCAAACCTATTTCCGGATTAATTCTATTTCAAAATTGTATGTTCTGTGATGTTTTTCATTCGAATTTCATGCGCCTCAAATAACGGAACTAGCAAAAGCTAAAAGGAAATGAGCGAAACAGAATTTTTTTATGCTGCTTTTTTTGACGTCACACACATGCAAAGCACATAAAGGACTATAAAAATGTCAACATCCGGCTAACCGATTCATAACTTTCTACGCTCAAGGGAAAACACACACAAAGTTTTAGATAAATGACTGGGGACCGAACATTTTCAAAATACACGAGTTGTCCAAGAATCACTCGTTAACAGCAGTCACATATACCCTACTAAGAGAACGTGGCATTCTGAAGCAATTTGATATTCCAGCTTCTTGTCTTGTTACATATCTATTGCATCTGGGTAAGGCTCGTGGGAAAAAAAGTTGAAAGTCGGAAAATTCATGAAAAGTGGAGTATTTGTTGTTTTTACAGTAAATTTTGAATCGTTGTAGTTTTTGAGAAAATTGTGCTTGAAATTTTGAATTTGTGTACATGTTTTCGTTGTAATACACAAACTTTTTTGAATTTTTTACGCGGATAAATGGAAAATGCTTCCTTGAATCAGGGTAAGCATGTATAAAATACATTCTTGAAGCTTGAAAACGCTTCCCTGATCCTGATTCAGGGAAGTAAGAGTGTGTATTGAAGCGAAAATATGAAAATTTTGGATTTTTCTTCTGAAAATCATTGTTCCTGGGGTGATTTCGTGTTATTACACATGCTTACCCTGATGCTTCCCTGAATCAGGGTAAGCATGTATAATAACAAGAAATTAACTCAAATCTTTTTTATTAATTTCGTGTTATTACACAAGCTTACCCTGATTCAGGGAAGCATTTATTCGATTCGGGAGTATGTTTTTCGGATTCCTCGCACAAAATCACCCCAGGAACGATGATTTTCAGAATGAAAAATTCAAAATTTTTATATTTTCGCTTCAATACACACTCTTATTTTCTGACCCTGAATCAGGGTCGAGAAAGCGTTTTGAATCAGAATTTTCGTTTTCACAACGAATAGCATGAACAATTTCAAATGCAATTCTCTCAAAAACTACAACGATTCAGCACATGCCGTAAAAACAAAAAATGCTCCATTTTTCATGAATTTTTCGAATATAATTTTTTTCCGAGTGAACTGGTCATTTAATATTTATAAATTTTTAGAGCACCATTACAAAGAGAACCCGTATCACAATCAAATTCATGCCGCGGATGTAGCCCAATCGATTCATGTTCTCATCTCAACACCGGCTCTTGACGTAACTTTATTTAAACCTTATTCCACGCAAAAAACATTTTTAGGCCATTTTTTCCGAGATGGACTATTTTGCGGCAATATTTGCGGCAGCAATTCATGGTACTTCTTTTTGCTATGCTAATATTCATCTTTGATGATTCGGAGCTATTGTGGATCAGGGAATCGCCCCAGGGGTCAAAAATCAAAAAAAATTTTTGCTAAAATTTTTTTTAAATGACATATTTAGGGGTGATTTTATGCGAGAAATCGATTGCGTGCATTCCCGAAGCGTGAAAACGCTTCCCTGATTCAGGGAAGAGAGTGTGTTCATTGAAGTGAAAATGTTTAATTTTTGAAAATTCGAATTTTCACCTGGAAATCAGCTGTCTAGGGGTTTTTCGAAAATTAAACATTTTCGCTTCAATACACCAACTCCATTCCCTGGATCAGGAAAGCGTTTTCACGCTTCGGGAATGCACACAATTGATTCTTCGCATAAAATTACCCCTAAATATGTCATTTAAAAAAAATTTAGAAAATTTTTGTTGATTTTTGACCCTGGGGTGACCCTCTCCCTGATCCTCTGATGATCCTTCCCATTTTTAGATGTGGATCATCCTGGATTTACCAACCAATACCTCATAAATACCAACTCGGAGTTGGCCATCATGTATAATGATGAAAGTGTATTAGAGCAACACCATCTAGCCATCGCTTTTAAGCTGTTGCAAGATTCGAATTGTGATTTTCTTGCGCATTGGACTCGGAAACAGAGACAGTGCTTTCGAAAAATGGTCATCGAAATGGTACTGGCGACAGATATGTCGAAGCATATGAGTCTCTTGGCTGACTTGAAAACGATGGTCGAGGCTAAAAAGGTGTCTGGCTCATCGGACCTCACATTGGATAAATACAACGACAGGTTACAGGTATAAGAGAATTCTAAAATGGGTTTCAATTAAAAAAATGTTTTTTGAAGAAAGGTTTTCGGAGGAATCGATTGCGCGCATTCCCGAAGCATGAAAATGCTTCCTTGATCCTGATTCAGGGAATGAATTCGGTGTATTGCCACGAAAATCGAAAAATTTTCTATTTTCGTCCTGAAGCATGTGTAATATAAAAAATTCTGATTCATGTTAGCTGCGGCAATAAACTTTTTAAACTTTAGGTCTTGCAATCAATGATCCATTTGGCGGATCTCTCGAACCCCACGAAGCCTATAGATTTGTATAGGGGTTGGAATGAAAAGATTCTAGAAGAGTATTGGCGACAAGGTGACAAAGAAAAAGAGCAAGGCCTTGAAGTTAGCCCAATGTGCGACCGAGGAAATGTCACTATAGAAAAGTCCCAGATTGGATTCATCGATTTTATAGGTAACTATAGATTTTATAGGCGTTTCTGCGACCACGTAGGGATGCCAAATGCGCGAAAAGACGGGGAGGAAATAAGTGGAGGAAAATCCTTCACGGCCGAGTGCGAGAAAAAGACTATAAAATGAGGAAATTCTACTATTCTGCACAAACTTTTCCCCCAAAATGCATTTTTTCCTCGCATTCGGCATCGCTGCGACCACGCAGGGATGCCGAGTGCAAGAAAAAGACTATAAAAGGAGGAAATTCTACTATTTTACACAAACTTTTCCACCAAAATGTGTTTTTTCTTCCCAAACTCGGTATCCCTGCGACCACGCAGGGATGCGAAGTGCGGGAAAAAATCATTCCTCGCGAAAAAAGTTGAAAAAATTTCACGTTCAGTGCGATGAAATTGCTTCTTCAACTATACTAGTTCCAAAAAAATTTTTAGTTCACCCTCTATTCGAAACGTGGGCTGATTTGGTCTACCCGGATGCTCAGTCAATCCTGGATCAACTCGAAGAAAACCGACAATGGTACTTGGCCCGACTCCCAGAAGATGATCCAGCGCGTGCCGAACTGGAAAACCATATGAAGCCATGCTCTGCGGAGCAATCACCTATGGCCACGGAAAGTGATGAGTCGCCTGAAGCGATCACTTAACTTCTCTCTATAACTATATATTTTGATTTTTTCAACGGTGCTCATATACAGAAAGCCTATAAGATATTTTGTTCTTTTTAAAAAGCCTATACAGTCAAACCTCTGTTTTATGATACACGGTGGGGGACATAACGACCACGCAGGGATGCCGACGGGGAACATAAAATCACACAGGGATGCCGGTGGGAAAATTTGTTATATAAAGAAATCGACTTGCTATATATACCAAATTTTCCCGCCGACATCCCTGCGTGGTCGCTGTCATTAAATGGAGGTGTCATGGAGGTTTGACTGTAAGAAGTATGGAGTCGACTTCTTCTTCTTCTTCGCTTTACAAACATGCTACATTCTTTATCTATGCCGGTTTGCCTTCCGCTTAATGCGTTTATTTCTTTATTTCGGGTTTTCTAATTTTTGTGCTAAAGCTTGCCTCTCTTCGTCAAATTTTTTTAAAACTTTTTGCTAATGCATTGATTACTGGGTGAGCCAAAAGGAGAACCGTACTATCGAATTTTTGTCAAAAATTGAATTTTTGGAGAAAAATCGAATTTTTGGCGAATTCGATTTTTAGCCAAAAATTCGATTTTTCTCCAAAAATTCATTTTTGGCTAAAAATCGAATTTCTTAAAGGGGGTAAGGGCCCCCACTAATACGTTCGGACGGCTTCCGAACGGACTTTAATTCACTAATAACTTCACTAATTGCGTTCGGACGCGTTCGGAAACATCACTAATAGGCGTTCGGACGCGTTCAGAAACGTTCGGATGCGTTTGGGCGCTCTTCCGAACATTTCCGAACGCGTCAGAACGTTTCTGAACGCGTCCGAACACCTACCGAACGGAATTAGTGATGTTATTAGTGAAGTCAAAAATTTCCGAACGAATTAGTGGCGGCTCTAAACTTTGCAGCATCTCCGAAAAAATTTGTTTTTGGAATTTTTGCAAAAATGACTTTTCTAGGGGCAATTTTATGCGGAAAATCGATTGCGCGCACTCTCGACGCTTGAAAATGCTCCCCTGATTCAGGAAAATAAGAGTATATATTGAAGCGAAAATATGAAAATTTTGAATTTTTCTTCGAATTTTTTCGAAGATGCTGCTGCAAAGTTTACCCTACTTCGCCCTCGCATTATGCAAATTTAATCTCTATTGAACAGATATATTTCTTCAACTTATTGATATATTGTGCTCTTACGTTTGATTTGGATTCATTTGTATTATTACTCGGATTTTTGACTTACTCAACTGTGCACAGAGTTCTATTTTCAACAGACTTCTATTGTATTTTCCTAGTTTGATTTTGCCAACAACGCCAATTTTCTTTAGGTGCTTTATTTGTTAGGGCCGTGAAAAACCAACGCAATCGTTTTTTTAAATAAAATGTCAGAAATCAACGCAGACTGGAGAACAGCGCCAACAAATTGTTGTATAGTCGAAAAATTTTTTTGGCTACCACCGAACTTTTTATTGAATCAGGCAACGTGTGTACATTGAAACAAAAAGGAATGTAGATCCTTATATAGCTTTTTATGCATCCCTGCGTGGTCGTATGGTGAGAAAATCAGGATTTGTTAGTACTAATCTTAATTTTCCTGCTATACGACCACGCAGGGATGCATCAAAATAGTCTGCGTTGCTTTCGACGTTTTACAACAAATTGTGTTAGTTGTATCGGCTTCTGATTTTTTTATATAAACTGGAATTTTTTATTGCACATATAAGCTTTGAAATAAATTTACAAAAATTATGCTAAAACACACAATTGAAAAAAGATCACTCTCCTTTTACCCGGTATCGCCATTCATCAAATGAAAACTGATGCGAAGACTATATAACTCTTTTCATGCCCATCTCGTCTACGTAGTACAGGAGCAAGTGGTGCAATAGCCATCTTGAATAGAGAGGGTTCAATCCCCATAGGATCGAAATTTTAATTTTAACGAGTCGGAAAAAGTTGTAACAATAAACTTTTTTTTAATTTTTGGGGGGGGTTGTTTTTACAACATTTTCTGATTCGCTAAAATTAAATTTTCTGCTGAGCAAAACGGATTCGAATTTGTTATCGTGTGCAAGTTTTCTTGCCGATACAAATCCAAGTCAACAAAACGGCACCCATCACTATTTTATTCAATTTTTATATAAAAAACATGAAAAACAATTAATTAGTTCCATTATTAGAAATTATTAGTTCCGTTATTAGTTCCATTATTAGTAACGACTACGAAGCACGAAAGACCATCAGGGCTACATTGACTTTCCGCTGGACAGCATCGGAATCGACCAGTATTAGCCGGGCAACAGCGTTCTTCCACACGACACCATTGGTCGAAGACACACATGGTTCCATCGAAAGAAGAGGTCGGTGGTGGTAGGGTGACTAAATTGCCATCTGAAGGAATAGCTTCGAGGCGACCGGGTGTGAATTGAGCCTAAAAGAAATTTTTAGATGGGTTGATAGTCAAAAA
>JAQGCP010002612.1:0-10150 GCA_034699885.1 Acrobeloides thornei | reverse complement strand
ACCTAAGTAGAAAGTCAATAAAAAAATTGAACTTTAAACCCGTTTTTAGCAATACAGACATTTCAGTAGGAAAAAATATTTATCGTACGTTGATCTATGCATCATAACGAACATTTTGAGGTATCATTCGTCAAAAAAGAAAAAATCAAGTTCGAAATGTTTACTGTTAGGCTTAGGCCTTATTGGGTGATTTTTTATTCGATATTGTTTGTTTGAGGCTTTTTGCATTGTGCATGTAAATCGGCATGCTGACCAGACGACTAGGCCTAGAATAGCTGTAAATAGAATAATGCAAGATGGTGATAGTTTAACATGGGAATACTCTTTCAGAATTCTGGTTGATTTGAGTGTTTTGGACCATGCTTAACAACGTCCACAAAAAATTTTTCAAAAAATTGCTATAAGTACAAAAGAAAAAATTCATGTTAAATTATAAGCAAAATTAAAAATCGCATTTTATTGTGAGCTTGGCTTAGTGGTAGTGCTTCCGACTTCGAGTTCAATATGCAGGGTTCGAATCCCACCTACATCGAATTGATTTTGAAGCTGATTTATTTGGTACTCATAGCACTTTTTTGAAAAAATGTTTGTGGAAGTTAATCGGGGGTTTTATGGAGGAACATGAATTTGAAGAAATTTTTTGATTTTGACCACTGGATGTTATCCTAACAAGGGGCATACCCCTAAAATGGCTATAAACTTTGTAACCCTGAATCAGGATCAGGGAAACTTTTTCAAGAATCGATAATGCGCAAAATCGGTTCCCCGCAAAGAAAAACTATAGTAAGGTCGAAAATTTCATCATAAATCGACTTCTATAGCCAAATATCAAGATTTTTAAATTGGTTTTCACGATCAAAAACTCGCTTGCATTTGGATGAGGCCCCTTTGGATTTGGAAAAAGATGAAAATTGGTAAGTCTACTTGTAGACCTAGATGGCCTCATCGAAATGCAAGCGAGTTTTCGATCGCAATCGAGTAACAACATGCAGTTTTGATCGATTTGGATGATCAAAATTTCCGAAATCTAGTTCATTCCATTCAAATTTATTTTATATATGCAAATGTTATCGTGCATGTCTTCGATTTGATCATCCGTGAAAAAACGCAAATCCAGCGCAATCAATATTCTCCATAAAAAATTATGCGAATTTTTTGGCCACATTTGGCCATAATTTCAGTGGTTGCAACCAATTAGATTCAAAATGATCATTTTCAAAAATAATGAATCGTAGCCAGGTGAATTTTTGCTTCGAAACAAGACGAATTAGCGTTTTTTCATTGATTTTGAATAAATTAGGACCTGGAAGGTTTTTCTAGACGAGAAATCAATTGCATGTATTTTCGAAACGTGAAAATGCTTCCTTGCCCCTGATTCATGAAAGGAGTGGATGTATTTCAATTGAAAAAGGATCAGCAAAGCTGTATGTTTAGAAAATGCAATTTTTATCTCTCGTTTAAAATTACTGGAAAATGATTTTCATACAAAACACACAGTCATAACTCCAAGAATTTGAATCAGGTTTTGGCGGGAAATTCAAATTTAATTTCATCAAAAACACATCATTCAAATTTGTCAATACTTCATTGACGGTCAGTTGCGAATACCGAGATGACACATCTTCCTCTATTTTGCTTAAGTTTGTCCCATCAAATTTAATTGTATAGCTAACGAAATTTTCGGATCAATTTTCTTCTGTTGCATAAATTTCTGTCGATTAACGAAATTTTGTTAATTTTGGTTTCAATACACATATCCCCCTTTCCCTGAATCAGGGCCAGGAAAGCATTTTCACGCTGCGGGAATGCACGCAATCGATTCCCCGCATAAAATTAGAGCCCCAAAGTCGATTCTAGTTCCAGAGTCGAATCCTAACACCTAGCATCCGAGCCCCTCCCCACCCCTATCACTAAAAGCCGATCCTACTCTTCCCGAGCCGATCCCCTACCCCAATGCCAAATCTCAGAGCCAACTCAAGGCCCCAGGACCGATCTCCTAGCTCCAAGACCAACCAATCTATGAATCACAGTAAAGCAAGCGTTTTTACAGTTCGGGAATTTGCGAAACCGATTCACGGATAGAAAACCTCCAGAGACGATGATTTTAGCATTAAAAAGATTACTATCGCTTTTCGTGTCAATACACAGACCCATTACTCGATCAGAGGTTTTCTCGAAATCAGGCAAATTTTTTCACGACTCGGGGCCGGGCGCTCGGTTCGAGGTCGGGTGCTTGGCCCTGGGTGTTAAAACATTTAGTTCGGGTGGATCTTATATCTTGCAATATTTAAAAACCCCTTACCAAGAATTTCATCCAGTTTTGATCCAAATCTTCCCCTACAGCAATCTCAAATCTTCCGTAAAATCTACCTCCAGTTTTCGTTGTAACAAGTTTTATCAAATTCAATCAATTATCCAGAAGATACTCATAATATCCAATTAGAATATGACCAAAAACGACATCATTCAAATTTTTCAAACTTCATCGACGGTCAGTTGCGAGTACTGATTTCGGGAAAACCCCCGATAGGGGAAAAATCGATTGCGCACATTCCCGAAGCTTGAAAATGTATTCCCAGATCCTGATTCAGGAAAATATGTAAATAAAAGCTAAAAATACAAATTTACACACGTACTTTCCTGAATCAGGATCTGAGAAGCATTTTCAAGCTTCGGGAATGCGCAAAATCGATTTTCCGCATAAAATTACCCTGAGTCGTTTTTAGAATTTTTGAAGAAAAAAATTCGGGTTGAAAAAACATGAAAAAATCGCCCAAATTTCGGTTTTTTTCGATACACCCTGTTGTATATAAAGCGGTTGATAAGGTTCATTTTAGTTTTTATATTGAAAAAATAATAACTAATTAACCAAACTATTATGTTAGAAAAATATTTTCGTGTCAATATACAGACTTTTTCAAACGTGTTAGAAGACCGCTTTAGAATGGCAATTTGTAAAAGTACGACTGCGCCAACGGGGCACCAAACGGGGCGCCGAACACGCCAAACGGGTCCCAATTAGGCCTAAGCCTAAAACCTAAGCCCAATCGGAATTTAATCGTCCAATCAAAATTTAAATGGTTTTGGAGTAATCGTTGAAATCGACGAGTCAAAATTTTTTAAAGCTAAATATAATCGCGGACGTATGCTTAATCGCCAATATGATTGGGTGTTTGGTATGTTAGAAAGGGGTACGAATAAGGTTAGGTTTTTTCAAGTCCCTAGAACAGCTGCCATTCTCCTTCCTATTATCGCCGATAACATTGAAGCTGGAAGTACCGTCATATCCGACGGATGGGCCGCATACGGGGGTATTCGCAACCTTCAACAAATTGCCGAAGCATGAAAATTGCTTACCGTACCCTGATTCAGGGAATACAAAGTTTTTAGTCTTTTTCGGGTGCATACCCCAAAATGGTTAAAAACTTTATTCTCTGAATCAGGATCAGACAAACATTTTCATGCCTCGGCAATGCGCGCAATTGATTCCCCGACTAGAGATTTTTTCCAGATTTCACATTTCAAAATCAGCACTTTTCTGAAAACATCATCAGACTTGTCATACCCATGTTTTTAATTAGTTATCCAATCTATTTGAGAAAAGTTGTAGTTCTTTCGAAACTGTTTTGTACTATTTCAACGTCAAGTCTTACCCAAAAATAAGCTTTATCTACGCCATTCTTACATGCCGGTTGCCAAGTCAACAGGTTTTTTTTTGTTTTCATATCAAGACATGCTATGCCCTTCTGCTGCAACTGATGAATCAGAGAGCGTTTAAGGCAAGATCAAAAGAACACACAATTGTCACGCATACCTCCAGTCTCCGTCTAATTTACCTCCTATATAAATCGTTGTGTGCTCACTCTACCACGGGACTATCGGCGAGCACGCTTTGAGTTTCTCTTCTCTAAGTGAGTGTTGAACACAGCGGAACCCGTACGACTGACTACACACTGCCGGTTCACTTTCCTGTTTTCACGCACGCTGCACACTCTTTCTCTGACGCTCTGGCTCGTTCGCTCGGAAATCGATCAGTGTGTGGTGTTGTCAAGCAAAGGCACTTTGCGACGTTGCTTATTAACCAATTGGTGTGCATTCTTGGCCGTCTTTGTTATATTCTTACACGGAAATTATCATTGTAACGACGAAAAAACGGTGTTCGATCACGCTATGGACTTAGGTAAGTCTTACTCAAAAATATGTAAATTTTTCATTTTCTTTTAGTTGATCCGCTTGCTGAACCGTGTGCCGTTTGTGGTGATAAAAGGTTGGTTGTCCACATTTTAGATAGATGGAGTTAATTTATTTTTTAGTACTGGTACTCACTATGGAACCGTGAGCTGTAACGGTTGTAAAGGCTTTTTTCGAAGAACCATTCTGCGCAACCAACGTTTCACGTGCCGTTTCAACAAGCAATGTGTTATAGACAAAAATTTCCGCTGTGCATGCCGTTTTTGTCGGTTTCAGAAATGTCTCAGCGCAGGAATGAAACGAGAAGGTGAGCAGCGCACGAAGATTGGAAAAATACGTAAAAAAATTGAAAAATGCGTCAAAAATTGTAAAAATTGAATTAAATTTTAAAAAATTTTTGGAACTAGTATCGATTAGGTATCCTGCTACGTGAAATTTTTCGAAAAAGTTCACATTCAGTTGGATATCTAATCAATACTAGTTCCCCAAAGATCAACTAATCAATTTTTTGTCAGCCTATTTTTCATTTTGTACGACAAAAAAGTTTTTTTTCACAAAAATTTTTTTTTAGCCATCCAATTCGAACGTGATTCCATTGGATCGCCGAAAAAGCGCCGTGAAAATTCGCCTCCACTCTCCCAAAGTGGAAATGTCATCAGTCCACCTGATGTGTGTACCGATGTGATAGATAACCTGATGGAAATGGAAGCGCGAGTCAACCAAGAAATGAGCACTCGTTATCGGAACTCCGTGATCACATCCAACGGTGCTGCAGCTAATGCTAGTGGCGGCGCTTTCCAACCAACCGGTGCCGCCGACCCCGGTCCGTCTTCGGCGTTCACTCAACCAGTTCGACCCTGCACTGTGGAAGACTTGAATGAAATGTCTCGAACAACACTTCTTTTGATGGTGGAATGGGCGAAGAATTTGGCGCCGTTCCCCGACTTGTCCATGGAGGATAAGATTATTCTTTTGAAGAACTATGCGCCTCAACATTTGATACTCATGCCTGCGTTCAGGAGCCCTGATAGTGAGTTTTAGACATGAAAAACGTATAAATTTTTTTGACTACTATGAAACTTTTTATTGAATCAGGCAATGTGTACATTGAAACGAAAGGAAACATGGATATAGCTTTTTTGATGCATCCCTGCGTGGTCGTAAGGATTAGTACTAATCCTGAAACGTGAAACCTTATATAGCTTTTTTGATGCATCATTGCGTAGTCATATAGCGGGAAAATAAGAAGTAGTTAGTACTACTCCTTATTTTCCCGCTATACGACCACGCAGGGATGCATAAAAACTATATAAGTATACATGTTTCTGTTCGCCTCAATGTACACATTTCGTGATTCAATAAAAAGTTCCATGGAAACCAAAAAAATTTCGACTACAAGCATAAATGAAAAAATTTAGCGACTCGTGTTTGTCTCTTCAACAATACATATATGACTCGAGATCAAGGAAATGCTGAGTTTAATGGCTTTGCTGCCTTCAAAACATCAAATATTACACCGAGGGTGCTGGACGAGATCGTCTGGCCTATGAGGCAGCTTCAAATGCGAGAGCAGGAATTCGTTTGTTTGAAAGCGTTGGCTTTCCTACATCCAGAAGCCAAAGGACTTTCGCCTGGCTCTCAACTTCTCATTCGTGATGCTAGAAATAAGGTGTTGAAGGCGCTGTATTCCTACATTTTAGTGCAAAATCCAGAAGATGCGCCGACTAGATATGGAAATAGTGAGTGAATCCAAAAAAAAGAAAGTTCGCGGACTTCACTCGTTCTTTTCAATAGGAAGAGTGAAGTCTGCGAACTTTTGAATTTACCCCCCCCCCCAAATTCAGGGTTTTCGTGTCAATATTCAGACAAATTCAAAAAAGCGATACAAATGAAACGATCAAAGAAAACAATACGAATGAAACGATCAAATAAAATGATACGTATGAAACGATATTACAGAACGAAACCAAATTCAGGGTTTTCGCGTCAATACTCAGGCAAATTCAAACATGTTTCTGGACGCCGGAAATGAAATTGTTTCTTCATTCGTATCGTTTTATTTATATTCGTTCCGGAACGAACACAAATGAAACGATTTCATCTCCAGACGACGTCCGGAAACGTTTTTTGAATTTGTCTGTATATTGACACGAAAACCCTGAATTTGTTTTCTTTGTTTCATTCTTATCGTTCCATCCTCTTCGTTTTCCATTAGAGCCTATGCAAAAATGAAAAAACTTTTTTCTCCAAAAAATTTTTCAAACGATGCTCGTCAAAACTAAAAGTTTTCGTGTCAATACTCCGACCTAGGAGTCCTATTATAACGTTGATTTTTAGTCTTGCTCTTGGCACCAGCATTAAAAGCACTCACTCAACTATTGATTGAAAATATGACATTAACCAAATTCTTTGGCCTAGCCGAAGTGGACTCCCTACTGTCCGAGTTCATCCTGGACGATTTGAATGATCAAAATTCCGCGCCGGTCTCCATCAAACAACATCTGGCTTCGCCGTCATTTGTGACTTCAGGCATGATCAATAGCTCATCCGGACCGAATTCTATAATCAACCCGGGCTCCAACCTAGATCCTCTGATTACATTGACGGGCAATGGGAACATCCCTTTGCTTCAATTGGGTATTCCACGGTCGTCTGCAAGTCAGGATGTTCACGTGAATGTTGATACGAACGAGCCGGTGATGACCATATTGTGATCAAAAACGTATTGTATAATTTATTTTTTTATTTTCAATGGATTAGCGGAATTAAAATGGACTTAGCGGAAAACAGTTTTGCCAACTTTAGTTGATATTCGAAAAGTTCATGAAAAGTGGAGCATTTTTTGTTTTTACGACAACCTCTGAATTGTTGTAGTTTTCGAGATAATTGCGTTTGAAATTTCTCATGTTTTCGTTGTAATACACAAACTTGTTTGAATTTTTAAATCGATTTTTGCATCAATTTTTTCAATTTTCATCAAATGAATATTGTAGATATTTTTTTATAAATGAGACGAACAAAATGAAAAAATTATGTTAATTTGGCGAAATTTGAAATCTGTGTATTACAGCGAAAACATGTACGTGCATGTTTCTACAACTTGCATCAATTAAAGGTTGTGTTTATTGAAGAGATTATTCAAAATTATCTTATTAATCGCTTCAATAAACAACTTTTAATTGATGCAAGTAAAAAATTATAGTAGAAACATGTGCACGTACATGTTTTCGTTGTAGT
This sequence comes from Acrobeloides thornei, assembly GCA_034699885.1. Classification (NCBI taxonomy): domain Eukaryota; kingdom Metazoa; phylum Nematoda; class Chromadorea; order Rhabditida; family Cephalobidae; genus Acrobeloides; species Acrobeloides thornei. The sequence goes on along the minus strand of JAQGCP010002612.1, from coordinate 2,722 downwards.
AAACAAATTTCAAAAATCGCCAACTTCACACGCAATTTTTTCTCGAAACCGTTAAAAAATTCAAAAAAGTTTTTGTATTACAACGAAGAGCTTGTAACAAATTCAAAATTTCAAACGCAATTTTCTCGAAAACTACAACGATTCAAGACATGCCGTAAAAACAAAAAAGACTCCATGAAATTTCCGAGGGGCAACTTTTTTTTCCGCTTGGACTGGTCCTTGAAGACAATTTTTGGACTCAACTTATACGTTATACAAAATGAAACCCCCCCCAAAAAAGTCCATTCGGAAACTTTACACACAGTTTTTCGGTTGTTTTTATTTCCGATTCCTAGTTCAAAATTTGTTTCTCTCTTCATTTTATTTTATCTTTTTTTTTAAATACTTCTTTGTTTTAATTGTGCTTATATATTTTCGTTATTAGCATACCGGAAATTGGGTAGATTTTCTAATCATTATTTACCACTCCCTCCCAGAGATTTCCCCTAATTCTGGTCGATTTGCGATGTTGATTGAAAATTGTTTTGGATTATTGAGACGAAAACATGAATCAGAATTTTCGTTTCAATAACCCCAAACAATTTTCTTTGGGTCTGACTTTCCCCACCCCTTGCTCCAAATATGTTAGGAAGGTGCTTTGATGGCAGAAGAATTTATAAATTGAGAACATTTTTGCAACAAAAAAATTTCTCTTCGTAACTCCCATATACCATTTTCTATTTAAGGACGAAACATATGATATAAAATTAGGGTCGTGAGTTAGTTGTGACCTGTCGTAACCTAGTTGTAATCTGATTTGAGTTGGTCGAAGTATTGACACGAAAACTCTGAAAATATATAAATCATTCATTTTTAGCTAGTTTTGTATTGTCAGAATTTTCGTGTCAATACTCTGATCTATTCAAATTTCAGGTTACGTCAGGTCACAACTAAGTCACGAAATTTACCGCACAGCCTGTGCATAGGGCCAGTCCAGTGGGGGAAAAGTTGCCAAAAATTGTATATATTTGAAAAGTTCATGAAAAATGGAGCACTTTTTGTTTTTACGACATGTTCTGAATCATTGTAGTTTTCAAGAAAATTGCGTTTGAAATTGCTCATGTATTTCGTTGTAATACACAAACTTTTTTGAATTTTTTCGGAAAATCGATATTTCATCAATTTTTTAAAAATTTTCATCAAATGAACATTATAACAAATTTTTAGATAAATAAGACAAACAAAATGACACAAAAATGATCGAATTTGAAAATTGTTTTGGGTTATTGAAACGAAAACATGAATCAGAATTTTCGTTTCAATAACTTAAAACAATGTTCAAATTGGATAATTTTGGTGTCATTTTGTTCGTCTCATTTATTTGTGCCCAATCAGTCCGCCTCCTCAAATTTTCTGCTAAGGGGCCATTCTTAAATTATGTTTACAAAAGGGGGAGGGCATAAATGAATGGAGGGGGTATAAGATTTTCGAAAATTAGCGGGGGCAGTGCCGTTTTACAGAAGAGTTTTTAAACAATTTTTTGCCCAAAATTTGAAAAAATCATACGGGTTTCCCTTACAATTTTTTTTGTTGAAAAATGCTTGTGTTTAAGCTGAAAATGCTCAGAAAATTACGATTTTTGTTTAAAAAATCGATATTTTTTATGAAAAATGAAAAATTTTGGTCATTTTTGATGATGGAAAAATTTTGGACAAAAACACAAGGGTCCCCTCTTAAAAATAAATGGAATGTTGGCACATAAAACTATATATGAAATTTGAACTGATACTGGTTGGCTGCACTTATGCATTTGAGAACTACGTGCATATGTATTATGTACAAAAAAAGTATGTGCTCATATAATCACGTATGAATTCATATAGTCACATATGAATTCTAAGATACACAAGATCGTTCTTAGAAAAAAATTGGTAAATTTTAAAGTACAGGGCATTTCTCGTCAAGAAAAAACGAAGTTTATCAACCATGGTGAAGCAGCAAATGGCACAAAAACATGCGAGGAATCCGAATTTGGTATTTTCAAAGCGAAAAACGCTTCCTTGATTCAAGGAAGGCCTGTGTATTAAAGCGAAAAGTAGCAAAAATCGCATTTTTGCGACTTTTCACTTCAATACATAGGCCTTCCTTGAATTATGGAAGCGTTTTTCGCTTTGAAAATATCAAATTCGGATTCCTCGCATGTTTTTACCCCTAGATAATTCATTTTCAAAAAAAAATTTTTTCACATGGGTGCCCCTCCCCCATACATTATCAATGGGGGGGACGCTCCCTCCCCCCCTCATGTAGTTAGCATCAAGCCAGAAATTAAGATTCATATAGCCTCGGAGTTCTCAAAGCTATATAGCTGAGCCAAAAAATTAAATGGCGACCTTTTTTTGATCGACAATATATAGCCCCGAGGTAGCTTGTCCCCCCCCCCCTCCTCCTGGAAGTATCACTTTTCGTACAACTGTTTTCGTACGGTACTTTTTGTACAGATACTTTTCGTACGAACTTTTCGTACAAGTGCTTTTCGTACGGAACTTTCGTACAATTATTTTTCGTACGAACTTTTCGTACAGATACTTTTCGTACAAATACAAGGGGGAGGGAGCAAAAGTCCTCGCGTAAGGGGCGGTATACCTTCGCATAAATTGCTCCTTAGGCGAAGACTGTAATTTTTTTTTACTGTAATACAAGTAATTCCCCCCTCCCCTTGTATTTGTACGAAAAGTACCTGTAC
>JAQGCP010002611.1:0-10151 GCA_034699885.1 Acrobeloides thornei | reverse complement strand
TAACGGATAAGGTATGGATATTGGGTAATTCGAACTAGTACCGATTTTTCTTAGGTATACGGCAAATGCATATATATAATCTTAAAGGACCACTCCATTCGGAAAAAACCCTATATAAAAATAATTTATTCGGAAAGATCATGAAAAATGGGGCATTTTTCATTTTTACGACAACCTCTGAATCGTTGTAATTTTCGAGAGAATTGCGTTTGAAATTTGAATTTGTGCTCATGTTTTCGTTGTAATACACAAACTTTTTTGAGATTTTTGCACTAAAATCGTCAAATTGTTCAATATAAATATTTTTTACTGTTTAAATTAACAAATTTTAATAATTTATTAATACAACAAACGATTTGTATGAGTTAAAAAACGAATCAGGGTATGTTACTTGATTTAATTAAAATTTGTTTATCGACACGATTGATTAATCATTAAAAATTCGGGAACACGTCTCGACAGACCAAAAATTTGTCTCAAACAATTAGCATTAGCATGAATCTTCATGCAATTAGCTTGCATCTGTTACTTAAACTTTTACCATATTCATGATCGGTTCGTCCGATCATGAACGAAGATGATCAATTCAAAATCGGACGTCCGATCTTTGGGAATTCAAGATCGGACGTCCGATTCTGAATCGGACGAAATTCAAAATCGAACACAACTTATATAAACGAGATTTAACAAGATTTATTTTAACTATATGATTTAACAAATTTTAACAATTTATTAATTTTTTTGCTACACCCTGTAAAAAATCTTATTTTTTATTCATTTTTTGGCAATTTTTTTGACATCCTTGAACTCAGCCTCAATAAAAAGCGATGCATTTTTATTGTTAAAATATACAGGGGGCTGAGAAGTTCTGGCAAAGGATGTACGAAGTCCTACATGGGATGCAAAAAGTTTTGTCCATGCTTGTAAAAAGTTCTGGCATAGAATGCAATAAGTCCTGACAAGTTCCCAATAAAAAATCTGCAACTTCGTGATGAAGATTGTTGTAAATCCATTACAACTAAAAATTTTCCTGTCAGGACTTATTGCATTTTATGCCTGGACTTTTTGCACCCCGTGTCAGGACCTTGTACATCCTTTGCCAGGACTTCTGCGCCCCCTTGTATATAGGGGGTTCTAGGGGGAGGAATGGCGCAAATTTGGAGGTCTGAAACGTTTATCTGTTAAAGCTATGGCTCCGGACGGCCCCAAAACCCCCATCGGCCCCTTCGATGGAGGTCGAGGCCCCTTTTTCGATCCCTAATCGAATCTATACCGCCCCTTACGCGAGGACTTTTGCCCCGTTGTACTTTTATTGCAAAAAACTCATTTAGGTACAAAAAAATATCATCCTTTTTGAAATGTCAAGACTTTTGCCCCTTGGCGAGGACTTTTTACCCTTTAGGCGAGGCTATGCCGCCCCTTAGGGCGAGGACTTTTGCCTCTTGTACTTTATATAATTTCACAACGTTCAACTCCGGCATTCAAAATTTAAAATTTACAACTTCTATTTATAGAATTTTAGATTTGCGAATGAATGACTACTCTAATGCAGTCAGATTCTGAATCACGATCTTTAGAGGTCGAAGTAAGTTTTTTTTTAGGTGCTAAGCATCAGGCAATAGCGAGAAAACAGAGATAAGGGTGGAAGCAAAAAGCGAGAAAAATTAACTCTCCTCCCCCCTCAGAAAAATTCTACGGACAGGTCCGTATCCAGGATTTAGCGATAGAGTGGGCAAAATTTTTTAGCATTGGGTAGATTTAGGGGGCAATATTGTAATTTCATTTTCCAAAAACGCAAAAATTTGTTTAAAAATTCCGAAAAATTGCCAAAAAAAAGTCGTAAATTTTTCTACAAATTTAAAATTTTGACAAAAATTAGTTAAAAATAGACTCTTTTTTTTTGTTAAAAATTGCAACTTTTGTTAAAAAACGGTAAATTTTGGACATTTTTTGGTAAAAAATTTTTTGGGGGTAAAGTGAATCAGAAACGTTCCCCCTCAAAGTGACCAGAAACGTTCCCCCTCAAAGAAACGTTTATTCCAAAAAAATTTTACTTTTTTCGGTCATATGTTGAGACAAAGCGTTTATAAACTGTTTTCCTAGTCACTTACATATTCACCACTTTAGCCCGAAAATTTTTGGAAAAAATAGAAAAAAGCATAAGCGGGGATCCTTATGTTTTTGGGGTCTCCAAAATTACTCTCCCCCTCTCACCTGGAAAAATCCTGGCTACGGCACTGTCTTCCTACGGGAGTCCTTCGCTATGTGCTTGCTAAACTTTCAATCTTATTTCGTTATTTTTTAGTCACTGATTGATTCGTGTTTGGTACATTATGACTATGAAGACGCCATTGTTCTTGCTGAAGCATATTTTAATCGAGGTACTACTTTAGGGCTATTTAATTCTGGTAGCTCCAATGACGTGAAAAGATTAGAAAATAACTCCTCTAGCGTAATTTTTAACGAGTATCACAGGTTTGTCAATTATGAAGAAGAATGAGTTCGACGAGTCAATTCTCAAATGCTTCATCATCAAAGCGTAGCTTTTCAGTCAATTCAAGCAGCTCTCTTGCAAGTCATCAATGGTGTTGCCATCTTGATCTTTGTTTCTTGTAGTTATTCAACGAACGGTATTTGCTGCTTTGCTTTTTAGGCTTTTATACTTTTCTTTGTACTTGTTTGTACAAGTAGAAACACAGATTGTTTCTCTTATGTTATAGAAAACGAACAAGAATCGCATGTTATATTATTTTCAAGTTATATGAACTTTGCTCGAAACAGTGTCAGGGAAGTGTTTTTACGCTTTAAGAGTGCTTTTTTGGATTTCTCGTTAATTATGCTAAAGGGGTCATTTTCTGGAAAAAATTTTCAAGTTTTTTTCACGTCATTGTTGCCCCCAGACTTGAATAGCCTCACTATTTTGTTTACGTTTATTGTAGTAAGCAATAGTGAAATGTGAGCACTTGAAAAATAGAGAAATTTTCTTTTGAAGCTAAGAATAAGTAGCATTCACTTATGTTTTTTGAGACTCGTTTTACGGAGACTTGCGAAACAATCAGATTTACACGGCATAAACTCGAATACACGAAAGGGTTGAAAACGATACGAATGAAACGGTATAATGGAAAACCTGATAAAAATTTTTCCGTAGGAATATTTTTTCCCAAAAAATTTTATTGGTTTTTTCCGTTATGTTGTTTCATTTGTATCGATCGTTTCGTCTCCGTTTCATTCGAGTCTATGTCATTTACGCAACAAAATTGAAAAAGATTTTCTTTTTTTATAGTAAAAACAGATCACGCTTTGTACATTCTTTGTCAAGCATTGATGCGAAACAATCAGTCGTATGCCGCATATTATTTGTTGAAGAGCCATGGAGTAGAAACTGTCAAATCAAGATACTTGTTTGCTAAATGTGCTTTCGATTTAAGACGGTATTTTATTTTTTCACCTTACAAAGAATGTTTAGTAACTGTTATATAAAAAAATTAATAAACTAATAATAACTAAACAATTTAACTATCCCATTTAGGTTGGAAGAAGCCGAAACATGTCTTAGAGATGGGAAAACTGTGGACCGTGTATCTCTGCATCCTTGTTTTACTAATACAGATTCTTTTGCTTTTGCACAAGCATTACTAGCTAAGATTTTATTGTAAGTTTTTTATTTTTTAATAATATAATAATTTTTTATTTTTAGCGAGACGGGTAGAACCACTAATGCAAAAACTCATTGGAAACTTGCTCTGACTGCAAATCCGTTTTTATGGACTTCTATTAAGAATTATTGCGAGATGGGCGGTGAAAGTATTAAGCAATTGTTTTCGAATTTAGTCAACGAAATTTCGGATACTAAAATGCGACCAGAAAAGAAAAATGAACGACTTCTAAAGTAAGATATCGCTGTTGCCCCTCTCCCGCCCTCTTGGCTACGCCACTATTTAGACAACCTTTTGATAAACAAGCTTTACGATTTGAATATTTAGATCTTCGAGAATTCATGAATTAATCGTTGATACTTCTAGTAAAACAACACCACCGAATAATTTACAACAAACAATTGTTATGCCAAGTGCTCCCAAAAAGAAAAATCCCGTAAACTTTTAGACAAATGATTCACAAGAGATGTTTGGAAATTTTAGGCTTCTGGGAATAAGAAGAAATCAATTCCTTCACCGACATCTATAAGCTGTGTGTCTCGGCGAAGAAATGATATTATTGAGACTCGTCGAAGTACAAGACTTTTTAGTGCACAAGAAAATGAAAACAAGGTATATTTTTTCATCATCATCTTAATGAAAGCTATGTTTCAATATTGATTTTGATGCACTATTAGATGGTTGAAAGATCTATGATTGACTAATGTTTATTATTTAGGATGTTTCTTCACGTTTCCCCCACTATTCCAATCGGACTTCAGCGCCTAGAAATGTTTCTGGAATGAAAGAATTGCGATCAGCGAACCGCTTAAATTCAGCCCGATCTTCCGAGAGATTATCACCAGTTTCTTCCACTATAATACCAATCGACAAAAAAATCCTATATGAGAATTCACCAGATGAAAACAAAGTTGTGCGTCGAACTCATGCTTATCCACTGTCTTCTGTGAATTCTGCCGTTTCTGACTTAATAATGAAAAAAGCACTGCCAAGCTCGTTGTCAAGTTCAACAAATTCTCTAGCGTCGAATAGAAAAGAAGACTTTGAAGAGGAGCCTATGGACGTTGAGAATACACAACCAGGAAATGCTCAAAATACAAAGTCGAAGGCAAAGCCTGAAGAACCGAAGAAAAATCCCATATATGGTGAGTTAATTTTGGAGATGAAACTTTACCATAAAAAAAACTTACAATAAAATCTTAGCTAGTAATTCTTGTGAAAAAGCAAAAGAATCTGTATTAGTAAAACAAGGATGCAGAGATACACGGTCTACAGTTTTCCAACTTGACGAGCATGTTCAAATGTTTTCATTTTTCAACAAATAAGTCCCAAATTTGACATTTTTTAAGCCAAAAGTTCTTCATTTTCTGAGCATTTTTAGCATATAAATAAGCATTTTTCAAAAAAAAGGTTCCCCCCATTCTTGGAATCTGGCTACGCCACTGATATAGATATTAAAAAATAATATTTCAACTTGGAACCAATTTTTTTGAAATATATTTCACTAATTTAGGCAATATTGCCGATTGGATTGTTCAAATCTCCGAAGTACAACAATACTTATCGAAATTTGGTTGTGATGAAGCCATGGACCTCATACTTGCATTACCTGTCAACTTTGCACAACTGCCATTGACGCTTGAGCTGCATGCGAGAATCTTGTTTGAAAATGGTGAATATAAACGAGCATCGGTGATTTATGAAGAACTTCATAGGTTGCATCCACAAAGAGTTGAAGGAATGGAAGTTTGGAGGTGAGTTACTTTTTTCTTTTGAGCTAAAGGGCATGTTCCATACCCTTTTTTCTTCGTTTTTTAAAAATATTTTAACCATTTTAGCACAGCGCTTTGGCATCTTCAAGATGTACATAGACTATCATCATTGGCAGCTGAATTGACGGAGTATGCTCGTGAGCGACCAGAGACTTGGTGTGTCGCCGGCAATTGTTATAGCATTCTCAAGCAGCACGACACGGCTATTGAATGTTTGGAGCGTGCTATTCGATTGAATCCACGGTTCGGTTATGCCTATTCATTGTTGGGCCATGAGTTAGTCGACATCAACGATTTGAATCGGGCCTCACAGGCTTTCCGACAAGCAATTTTGTATTCACCAAATGATTATCGTGCATGGTATGGCCTTGGTCTCGTCGACTACAAAAGTCAACAACTCAGCTTGGCGCGTTACAATATTATGCGCGCTGTTCGCATTAATCCAAGGAATACGGTGCTCTTGTGTCAATTGGCTGTTATTGAACAGGCATTGCACAATCAGAAAGAGGTCTGTTTTAAAAATTAAGACTATAATTAAAGACCATACACCAACTTCATTGCCTGAATCAGGGTCAAGATAATTTTTTCATGCTTAGAAAGTGTACGTATAAAATTAACCCCAGGTAAATGCTTTCAGAGCAAAAATAGAAACTTTTTTTGATTTTCGCGTCAATACACCGAATCCATTCTCTGAATTAGGATCAAGGAAGCGTTTTCAACCTTTGTTTGATCCTTAAAAGTTTAAAAATACGTTTTTTTACCCATATTTTCACATTTATTGACTTTAAACTTAATTTGTTTGCTGATTTTTAAGGATCTTCACGTTTCAATAATGTGCGCAATCGATTTTTCGCATCAAATTACCCCTAAATATGTCATTTAAAAAAAATTTTCGATTTTTGACCCTGGTGTAACCCCTTGATCCACAATAGCTCCCAATAATTTATTTGATCTTTTTTAGGCAATGAATATTCTTAATTCGGCATTGAAATTCTCACCTAACAACGTGGCATGTAGATACCATAAAGCCCGTCTCCTATTTGACATGAAACGATATACGGATGCGTTGAAAGAACTCCAAGAGCTGAAAGTGCTATCTCCGGATGAAGCGAATATTTTCTTTTTATTGGGACGCGTGTACCGCAAATTGGGCAATCACCATCTAGCGCTAGTTAATTTTAGTTGGGCGACTGAAATTGATCCGCGTGGAGATCAAAATCATTCAACGATAACTGTAAGTCTTGCTGTTTGATTTCATATATTTTTTGTTTACAGGACCAAGGACCTTATGATGATGACCCAATCGACCTGGATGATTCGAATCCATCTGACAATTCTTTCTTCTAATCAACTTGGGCATATGAAATTTTATGTTCTTTCTCATCAGTGCTTTCTTATTGGAATGCTGCTCACTAAGTCTAATATTATATAGTTGTGTGTGTGGGGTTGTTTGATTTATTAATGCAAAGAAATATTATGCTTGTTTTTATTTCCGATTAGAGTAAATGTTGCTTTGAGATTAACTAACCAAGTTTGGACATGAAAAATGTTATATACACTCTGTGCAAAAATATAAGTCCACTTGTTTTTTGGAGTTTTCGGTCTTTAAAGTTGAGAAGAAGAGTCGGAACCTGTTTGCACAGTTGAAAACCGGTGTTTTCGGTAAAAATTCTATTTTTTGCTGTTGAAACGATTTTTTGTTAAACATCGTTTTAGCCTCTAATCTTTCTATTAAAAAGGTTCCGACTTTTCAACTTTAAGGTCCGAAAAAAAAACACATGGACTTATATTTTTGCACAGGATTGTAGATAATGGTGGCATAATTGGGCTAAAAAACAGGGGCTAAAAGGAAATTTGTGTTTATTACTAATTTTCTAAGGTTATTAAGAGACAATTTCATGGACGGGTGCTTTATATTTTTGCGGTACATATGGGCGATTTATACTTTATATTAAGCCACCTATCTATTGCATACTAAAATCGATAGAATTTTTTGTATGAATATTTGGTTATTTAAATAATAAGTACCGGGAGACCGAGCCCCGAATTTTACAGGATCATTAATTCCTGGTTTAAATCTAACGTTCGCGAGATCGTCTGTACATACACATTATACGTTTAATGTAGTAGGATTTTTGATAAAAACAATAATAACGAAACATGGCAATAGAGCTTTTCTCGCTAAAACGAATTTTTCCTTTCAATTTTTACGAATTTTTGACGAAATTTCCAATTTTTAGCACATTTTTCAATTTTGAAAAATTGATCTGGTCCAAAGAACAAATTCATGTTTTTGATAAAAATTGAATGTTCTGTGAAAAATTGAATTGTTTGTGAGAAATTTGCATTATTTAGACGAGAAAGCTCTATTGAAGAAAGATGAGAATCTCTCATCTTTCCTCAATAGAGCTGAGAAAGCTCTATTTTGAGGAAAGAAAGAAAACTGATTTTTCTCAAAAACTATTTATATTTATAATTACTTTTTACATTTATTATTTTGTGTAGTGATATTCTTGTGGAATAAAGTTTTCTCTAGTTCAATTATATAAATCAATTCGTCATAGTGACAATTATAATCGATTGTATAGTTTGTTCATTTTCTTATCAACGTAGCAAAAACCGTTGGTTTCAAACGTCCCAAAAATGTCTTCAAAAGTGGTTTGTTTTGTTGGTTGTTATACGAATGAGAATAGCAAAAATGGAATTTATTGCATTGAAATTTGTCCGAATTCGGGAAAACTCGAAATCCGGAATAAATTCGAAGCAGAGAATGTTTCTTATTTTGCTCAATCGAATCAATACTTGTATGCTGTTTCTGAAGGAGCTCCACCACTCAGCCGTTTGTGGCGATTTCGAGTAGATCAGTAAGTTGAAATTCGGTACTACTCAGGATTAGCGGGCCCACTTAACGTGATCTTTTAGCTTTTTTCTTTGGAAATGACCTCTCTGGGGGTAACTGGGCTCGCTAATCCTTAATAGTACCCCGATATTCTCTTAGCCCCTGTAGTTAAAAATCCAATTTTTAGTATAACCCCATATCAATTGAACGATCCCTACCATGTTGAACTTTCTGAAGATGGTGCTTGCTTCTTACACGTTACTAGTTTATCTGAAAAGGTGAAACGTTTAGCTGTCGCTTTTTATAATTCTGGCGCGGTACAATTCTTTGAAGATGTTGAGGGTGTTATACAAGCTGGTCCAAAGAACAAATTCACCGAATTCTCCAACCACGATTCAACTCGTCAAGAAATGCCGCATATCCACTGTGTGAGACCATTGCTAACAAATACTGGAGGAGCTTCAGAATATTTTGTCGTCGATTTGGGCGCTGACCGCATCTATCTTGTAGGCTGGTTATGTTTCAACAACGAACTAGTGATTTATAGGTGCATATGAATAATTCGAATGAGACACTATCTATTACTGATTCCATTCAAACGTCTCCTGGAAGTGGGCCTAGACATGTTCTCCAACATCCAAATCACCCACTTCTTTTTATTCTCAACGAGCTTGATAATACGCTATGCGTTTACAAAATAGAGAAAGATCAGGTAACAAGGTGTTCCAAAATACCACCATCTGGTCATTTTTTGGCGAAAATTTTTCTCCTAAATGACTCCTCACTAGGGGTATTTTTATGCGAGAAATCGATTGCGCGTATAAAAAAACCTTGAAAACGTCTCCCAGGGGTTTCACGTCACTTCGTCGAAAACGTCACTTCGTCGACTGCGTCACTTAGTCGAAACGTCACTTGGTCGACACATCACTTAGTCGACCCGTCGCTTAGTCGAAACGTCACTTGGTCGATCACGTCACTTGGTCGACCACGTCACTTGGTCGACCCATGTACCGTCACTTCGTCGAAAACGTTATATCGACGACTGCGACACTTAGTCGACTTCTACTTTGTCGATACTTTAATTAGTCGACTCATCACTTGGTTGACTAACAAGGGGACACAAGATCTGCTATGCTCGGATTGTCACGAGACCTAGTGCCGGAAAAGAAATCCATAAGCCGAGAAAAGTTTGGATCAACACAGAGGAAAGGAAGAAAAGAATTCTGAGGGCTTATGTACGGGGCCAGTACATCAATTCTTAGGAAACGTGGCCGACAGCTTAATCCTTTGAATATTTTGTTTTTTTAAAAATATTTTTTAAATGTATGAGCAATAAAGACACAACTGGTTTTTGATTATAAAAGGTAAGAAAAAGAATAATCTTGAACAGGAGACGGTACATGGGTCGACCAAGTGACGTTTCGACCAAATGACGTTTCGACTAAGTGACGGTACATGGGTTATTTCGGTGAAAAATTTTGCAATCCCGCAAAAAACGCAAAAGTGCTCTTTTTGGCGACACATTGTGTCTTAGGTTTAAGCTTAAGCTTAGGTTTAGGACTATGCTTAGGCTTTGGTTTAGACTTAGGTTTAGGCTTAAGCTTAGGCTTAGGGCTGGACCGATGCTTAGGTTTAGGCTTAAGGCTAGGCCTATGCTTTGGTTTAGACGTAGGTTTAGGCTTAAGCTTAGGGCTAGTCCTATGCTTAGTCTTAGGTTTAGGCTTCACTTTCAAACTTATTTTTATTTATTGATTTTGTGGCAAAAAATCATTGTTTTTAAAAGACCAGTCCAGTAATTTACAACCATATGAAAAAATGATATATTCGGGAAGATCATGAAAAATGGAGCATTTTTTGTTTTTACGGCATGTTCTGAATCGT
>JAQGCP010002610.1:0-10152 GCA_034699885.1 Acrobeloides thornei | reverse complement strand
AACAAATTCAAAATTTCAAACGCAATTATCTCGAGAACTACAACGATTCAGAACATGCCGTAAAAACAAAAAATGCTTCATTTTTCATGATCGTTCCGAATATATTATTTTTTATATGGTTGTAACTGACTGGACTGGTCCTTTAAGTGGCCATAACTAAATCTAAGTATTATAAAAGTATGAAACACCAAAATTTCTTATTTTTTATCATGTTTTTGCTATATTTTGTCTTTTTCGGCATATTTCCTTTGGTTTTACATGTGGAAATACTGCACATGCTTTCAGTATCTCTCCCCGTTGCTATGAGCCTGATCTGGATACTCATTCCCAGTAAAAAGTACATTAACTAATTTTTAGAATATGGACCAGAAAAAGTACACCCCACCAAAGCCAGTCGTGAAGCCAGCCTCGAACATTGACCATATACTGCTATCATTCCTTCACTACGAAATGCTCAGGAGAAGTTCTTTCTAGTACTCAATTTTGGTCTATTTTCTTTTATTATTCGGCACTAGGATCGAATTCACCTCACCGGCCTTCAAAAAGAGATTTTTTCACAGGATTTTTCACGGTTTTGTTACAACGATGGGATAGATTCGATCATAGTGCTCATTTTTCATTCAATTTCTTGTAAATGTATTTTGGGGCTAGTTACAAAAATAGTGAACTAGCTCCTGTATGTTATTAAATAATTTTATTCCTCAAATAAAATTTTACCAGTAAAACTATACAAATTACATATAGACTAATGTTATGCACGTTTGAAGACGAATTTTCTGAACACGGAGCGTTGAGAATAGTGGAGCATAGTATGGGGATGTTTTGAGTTGAATTTTGGGACATGGATGTATTGACTGGCGGAATTAGCATGTTGCAAAAAGCATTCAACATTCCAGCGTGGAACAGTGGATAGCAGTAGCCATATAAGTTTAGGTCGATGCAAGTTTGCTATAAAAATCGATTTTTGTTGAGTCGATCAGAAAATTTCCGACTTTTCACTTTTGCATCAGATCATTATGGTAATTGACCTTTATGGAATTTTTATGTGAAAAATCAATTGCACATATTTCCAACCCTTGAAAACGTTTTTCTGACCCTGATTCAGGGAAGAGGCGGGTGTATTAAAGAGAAAATGAACTAAAATTCGAATTTTCAAAACAAAAAAAAATAAACCGGCTATCTATGGGTTTGGGGAATTGATTACACGCATTTTCAAACATTGAAAACGCTTTTTCATACTCTCATTCCGGGATGAGGCAGGAAGTATTGAAACGAAAATTCGCTGTAAACGGGCTATATATCCTTTATGGTTTTTGGCACCTTGAGCATCACTATTCCCCAATCGAACCCCTTTCCCCAATACAAAAATTTAGGCAATTAGGACAATGTTTTAGTTTATTGAAACGAAAACATGAATCAGGGTTTTCATTTTAATAATCTAAAGCATTGTCTAAATTGAATAATTTTGGTGTCATTTTATTCGTCGTAGAGTTATAAAAAAATACTATATAATTTTTAAAAATTTAAAAAGGCAAAAAAGTTAAAAACAAATGGACGCAAGCGGGACTCGAACTTTCGACTTTAAAGTGCAGTCTTGGAGTCCTAACCATTTGGCCATAACAGTTTGTTCCTTCGGAACTTTTTATTATTTTCGATCGCCGTGGGTGGGGTAAATTCAAAATTTACATTATTATTGCACTCGTCAGTCGATTTTGAAATTACTGCTAAATCCAAGCAAGTGTTGCATGCAAATTGTCCATGGCACATACCAACTAAATTCGGCCTAAAATTTAGAATTTAATTTAAAAGTTTTAAGATTTCAACCTTACACATCAGATTGGTTTCCTAAGCAGCTAGGTAATGAAGAAATTGTCATTTGTTGTTGAATAGAATACTGAGTAAAAATTAATAGGAAAATAATCTTTGTCCACATTTTAAGCATAAATAGTGTTTTTGGCAAAATTGAAGTCTGTATAAGGGGGGGGGCTAATACTATAAATTAGTAAACAAGAATGTATAGAAAAAAAACAAGAATGTACCAACAAAATTTAAAATTTTACAAAATTTGAACGGAAAAATCGATTCTTAACATAATTGAGCCTACATCTAGCCAAGTCTAAGCCTAATCCTAGCTAACCCATGTGATTTATTTCTGTAACTTTTTTGTTTTATTTTAGTAACTTTTTTGTTTTATTTTTGTAACTTTTTTTAAATGTAAGAAAATAAAAAGTTAAGTGAAAATTATATATTAAAAAAATTTTCTTTTTTTATAAAAAAGAAATTTTCGAAAAGAAAGAAAATTTCGAAAATTTTTCGTGTAAAAAAAGCAAAATTTACTTTTCTATATCTCACCATGTATAATTTTTTTACGCAAATATTTTTTTCAGCACTAATATCGTTTTTTTATGGATCCTATTTTTTCAGTACTAAAATATTTTTTTAACACTAAAAATATTTAGCTCTAGTTAGTTTGCGCGTCCAATCTGCGTTTACGCGTCTAATGAACATTTACGCGTCCAATCAAAATTTGGTACTTATGCACTATGGGGGGGGGGATTCTGCATAAAGTATTCCTTAGGTCTTAGGCTTTAGGCTTAGGCCTTAGCCCTTAGGCTTAGGCCTTATTTTTTTATTGACTTTCTACTTAGGTAAAATTATATGCATATATATCATATGTACCAAATAGCTTAGTGGATAGTGCTCTGGACATTTACTTTTTATGTCGCGGGTTCGATCCCGCTCGAAGCAATTTCTTTTTGCATCATACAAAATGAATAAAAAATTTTTTATTTTTATGCGAGCAACACGGTAGAAATATTATTTTTTCATACAAAAATTAGAAAATTTAAATAGCACTTATTTTTATTTCTAATACGATTTAAAAATACAAAAATCATTAATCTTCAACAGAATGGAAATGATTATTTAAAAAGAAGCATTCGAAACAAAAGGAAAGTTCGCACATGGAGCAACGAATAAACGCAAAATTATTACAATTATTTTTTTCACAAATTTCCGCAACATCTTTAAAACAAAAATCGAGGGGAGTAATAAAATTTTGGATAGGAGGAACAGAATATCCAGGCTTGATAAAAGCATTTCGAATAAATGGTCGGAATTTTTTTGATGAAAACTGATTATGAATGAGACTCTGAAGATGGATTGTTGCTTGCATAAAAATACCTATGTAACAATTTTTATTCATTTTGTATGATGCCAAAAGAAATTGATCCGAGCGGGATCAAACCCGCGGCATAAAAAGTGAACGTGCACTATCCACTATGCTATTTGGTGCATTTGATAAATTTGCAATAATTTCACCTAAGTAGAAAGCTAATAAAAAAAATTAAACTTTAAACCCATTTTTAACAATACAGACATTTCGGTGGGAAAAAATATTTATCGTACGTTGATCTATGCATCATAACGAACATTTTGAGGTATCATTCATCAAAAAAGAAAAAATCAAGTTCGAAATGTGTTTACTGTAAGCCTTGGTAGAGATTTTATGTCGCCAACTGGCATCTGCCCATTCCAATCTGGGTGATTTTACTTCTTTTTTTAAATATTGTGCACACAAAAATACTTTGTGCGCAAAAAAATATTTTGCGTAAATATTACAAAAAATTAATTACAATTTTAAATAAAATCGAATTTTAGTTCATTTTTGCTTCAATACACCCACCCCATTCCCTGAATCGGTGTCAAATAGGCGTTTTCACGTTTCGGGAATGCGTGCAATCGATTCCCCCGCATAAAATTACCCCTATAGCGATCGTTTTTAGAAAAAAATTTTCGGGTCCAAAATTCATTTGAACTTTCTGAACAACTCAATATTAGTGGTCCAGCATAATAAAAAACCGCATAACAAAAGTCGATTTCATCATCGAGATTCCGAATTTTCAAACCATCGTAGATTTACCAAACATACTTTACCTGTGATATTTTCGGGTGTTTTTCCTGAAGCTCAAGCTTATAGGCGTCTGTTATTTTAAATGGGATTGTTGTAGCAATATCAATGTATTTGTTTTTTTTTATAGAATAATATTGGGCTTTGCAAAGATTAAAATCGTTGAGGTCAAACTCCCAGCCTTTCATTTTTTTATTTTTAGCTTCAATGTTGATAAAATCCATCAAAGAATCAATATCAGTAATGTTTTTAATGGCACTTTCAATTCGTCTAAGTTCGATATTAAATTTATGGATGGGTTGACCATCGTACATTTTAAGTTGTATTTCAAGAAACATGTCTATAACCATAATTAAGCACTAAAAAATAAAATAAGTTAATTACATTTTTATATGAAGATAAAATAATCACGATATTTACAAATATAATAAGCAAAATTAAGCCAAAGACATAAAGGATATCATTGCAGTTGAAATTGTGCAAGCCAAGAAAATAAGCTAGATCGGAGAAATTATCAATTCAAATACAGGGAAAAACATCAAAATGGAAATAATAAACACTATCGTCTACAAAATCGTCGAATGAAGATTCAATAATGGGCGCTTCGGATGTATGATTAATACTGCAATTTCCAACTGAGTCTATTTCCAAATTTTCATACGCTTTTACTTGCAAATAGTTAAAAAACACGTCTAACATTTTTAGCTAAAGGATGAGAGTAAGGTTAAAAATTTAATTTTTGTTTGAAAAACTAGTAAAGCCATATCAACAATTTCATCCTCTTTATTATACCTCTCTTTCGAAAAAATTATGTTGATAAAAATGTGTATGCATAGGCGGACCTTGGACATACGAAAAAACAATATGAACAGATAATTTTTGATTATTCATATTTATTAAACCACTATCTTTCTTTTAGTTCTTACAAATTATTAAATAAAAGAAATAGTTCTTACAAATTATTAAATAAAAGAGCCAAGAAAAAATTCTTAGCCAAAAATATTTTTCTTTAACCCTATTATGCAACTATATAAAAAAATTAAAAAATCAATGAATTTTAAAATTTTTGCCAAAAAATGGGCAAACTTCTGAAGGTATAGGGACAACTTCAGAAAAAATGCGAGGGAGGCACACGTATTTAATGTCCTCCAATGGAGGACCAACCAACCACCCCATTAGGTAAAAAAAATTGGACTAACCATTGGTCCAATTTTTAACATATAGAAATGCTCTTAAAAATTTATTCTATATATAAGTAACAGATAAAGATCATTTAATTAAAAAATTAATAGAAATTGCTCTAAAAAACGTTTTGGAAAACACATTCTTTATCAATTTATACGGTCGAAACTGTATTCATTGCTTGGATTTGACTACATCCGCCAAACCAATTTCCAGTATGCATACCCATTTTGTCCCCAGTTGGTTTCGCAGGAGTTCTTCAAGATCCAATATTGATTATTGGAATCAGTTACATTATAGCCAATAATGGTGAAAACATGTCCAAGACCTATGTTTTGGCCAGTTGCACATTCACCAGATAGGGATTGATAGATTCTAGATGTGTAATAGTAAAAGGAATTTGGCACCCAATTGGCTACAAATGCATATTTTTTATAGCTATAGTTATATACCGTTGATCAAAGGTCCAGTTGATGGAAGGTATTTGCAATAGTGCTTTCGCTACTTCCAATATTCCAGTATCAAGTGATTTTGGTCTTGCCAGTAGCTACTGGATTACAGGCACTATTTGCAGCAGCATAGGGGTAGTTTGATTCGGTTTGTTGTCCATCTGCTTGGGTATAGCTTAAAAATTTTATATTCTTTATATGTTGTACACTGTTCAAAAGCGGAAAACAAGACACAGGCGTTAGTATTTATAGTCGAATGGCTAGATCGTTTGACTTTCAATAGAGTGGCACGGGTTCGAATTCCGTTTCTTACAATTTTTGAATTTTCTATACAAAATTTTGGCCACGAATCATTATTTCGAAAACTTAAAATTTATCCCACTTAAAATTTATCCCTTACAATTTATCCCTTAAAATTTATCCTCAATTTATAAAAAAATTATGTGCTCTACTGTATTGGCCATGATTCGGGTTAATTTTCCAAAAACGCCTTAAAACGTCGCCAAAAAGGTCAATTTTTTGTACTCGGGGGTTTTCGGTTATGGAGAACAGGAACCCGAAGGAATTTTTCGATTTTGACTTCCGGATATCTATATACTGTATTGACCCTGATTCAGGGTAATTTTCAAAAATATCCTAAAACGTCGCCAAAAGGGCCAATTTTTTATACTCGGGGGTTTTCGGTTATGGCGAACAGGAATCTGAAGGAATTTTTTGATTTTGACTTCAGAATCCCTATATACTGTATTTACCCTGATTCAGGGTAATTATTCAAAAACACCTTAAAACGTCGCCAAATGGGCCAATTTTATATACTTGGGTTTTTAGTTTATGAGGAACATAAATATGAAAAAATTTTAGAGTGTTTTTGAAAAATTACCTGATTCAGGATCAATACAGTATATAGGGAATTTCGATTTTTGAGCTCAAAAATGCTAAAAATGTGCATTTTTCGAGCTCAAAAATCGATATAGTTTTGAAATTCTGGCTAAAAAGAATTCATTTCTAGCATTTTTGGTTGATGTTGAAGTATGATTCCTCTAGGATTTGTTCTGGTGATATAGGTATCACAAAAAATCCGAAAGGAGGAAAGCGAGAATTAGCAGCTAAAACTTTTTTTCAATTTTTCATGGTACTTTAAATAACTATAATAGACTTTTTGGAAAATCGCACCAACTTCTGGTACATCTCCCTTGTTAGTAAAATGAGCTTGCCAAAATTGGTCACAGAGCATCGTTTTGAAATTTTGGTGGGGTGTTTATTAACGTGCTTTCTTTAATAAATTGTACAATCATCTCCCAAATGGATAGCATATACTATGAACTTTAGCATAAAACATTCGACTTTTTATTATCAATCAAATTCTTTCCCATGTAGTTAGGTTGTTATTGTATGTTAAAATCAGTAAAAGCCAATTTAATAAATGTTATCAGCTCTTTCGAAAGTGCCTGGCGCCATTTTATCAAAGCAGTCCTACTCATCAAGAGCAAACTGGGTTCTTTTTGAACAAAAAATTTTTGATGACTTTGAAGAAAATATATCAAAAAGTTGGGGAAAGTAAAAAATAAATAATTTTATTAAAAAGTATTTTAAAAGAGCAATTTAAATTAAACATATTTTTAATGCAACTTAAAATCACCATTTCACACAGCGCTCCTGGAGCTGCGTACCTTTGTGTTTCTTTCACTCTCACGGCCAGGATCCAAAAAGCATTTTTGGGCCTAAAAACTTAAGAGGCAATATCTTGAAAACTTGCACCGAGAAAAGAGACTGTTTTTCCTTTTCTTTGAGTCCAACATATACGCCCTAATTTTGGGTCGCTGAGCTCGAATTTGAAAAATGGGAGGAGAGTATATGTTGGTTGCAAAGAAAAAGGAAAAACTTTTTACTATGCCATCCATTATATTGAACTAGGTTCGAGAAGTCAAGATACCACCTCGCCATATACTGCCTTTTTCTAAACATAAAAAAATTTTCTTGACCCTGATTTTTCTCGATGCAAGTTTTCAAGGTATGGAGTTGGTGAACGGGCAAAAATTTTTCGATTTTCGCGTCAATACACCAATTCCATTCCCTGAATCAGGGTCAAAAAAGCGTTTTCATGCTTCGAGAGTGCGCGTAATATATTTCTAGCATAGAAACCCCCCCCCCCCCCAGGGTTATTTAGTTAAAAATTAAAAAACTTGAAAAATCGCAAAATAAGAAATTGTTTGCACGCACTTCTGAAGCATGAAAACATTCCTTGACCCTGATTCAAGGAATGGATTTGGTGTATTGACGCGAAAATCTCAAACTTTCTTTTTTAAATTTTAGAAGATGCTAAAAAGTTGAATATCCAAACATTATATAAAGAAATTTTTTATTAAATACTAGGTATATAAGTACAGAGTATTTCAGCGAATTAGCGATATTTAAAAATTCAATCTTTTGATAAAAAAGAGATTTTTTAATGCGAATTTTTGTAAAATGTTTAGAAACCGTGGGGTTTTCATGCCCATTCAAAAAAATTAAAAAATTAGATTTTACGGCAAAACATTGGTCGCCTGTGGGACTCGAACTTGCACGTTCATAGTCAAAAACCGTGAACACTACCACTCAGTCATGGTGACAATCTGCTTGGGAATGCAAAAAGCATTCAAAAAGGTCACGCTCCTTATGTGAAGAATTTAAAATCAAAATTGAAAAATAATTTTAATCAAAAAATCCGAGTATGCAAATTTGAGAGCACATCTAATTATATTATTTTGAAAAGAACAAGAATTTTGAGCCGCTAACAGCTTGTATACCGAATAAAAACAAATAATCTTAATTAGTAAGGTGTTCTTGGTATTCCAAGTTTTTGTTTTCCAGTGCCAATCTCGCCAATTTTCCATTCAAATAGGCATCACCGATTTCTTTAACGTAGTTTTGCATTTGAGCAAAGGCCCTTTTCCCAAAATCTTGCTGTTTCTCTTCGATTAGTGTTTTTACCGTTTGTTCTTTGGCTAGATATCGGCCTTCTAGTTCATAATCTTTGCCTAAAATTTACATAGACTCTTGTGTTAATCTTCTACTTTGGCTTCTTGTTCAGTTAAGGCTAAATCCGATCCGACATTGCTCAACTCTGGAAGAACATGCTCCAGAGTTAAAAACCCTGCTTCTTTTCGTGATTGCATCCACCAACTCGTCTCTGCAATTTCCGACGCTTTCCAACAATCAAATGAAACCATGAAAAAGATCAAATCTGCGTTGGAAAAAATTCCCAACTACTTTTTAGAGCTAATCGAATGGATGGGACCGAAGGTAGGTTTTTCCAAAGTATAAGCCCAATACAGATTTTAGCTAGACGATGAGAACGCTGAGAATAATGAAAGAATCGAAAAGATACTAAACGAAATTTTCAACGACATCAAAGAAGCGGCGGAAGCGTCTAGAGAGATGGCATTCGAAGCGATTCAACCAATAAATCACGTGTTGGAGGTTATCGATGAGCTGTGTCATGCTTCAAATGGGTCGAAAGGCTTTAATGAGAAAGCAAGACAAGAACTGCTGAACCTATTCGAACAGGTCAAACTTGAAAAACAAGCAAAAGAAGAACAGACAACCAGGTTAGAGCAGGAAACACAAGAAGCACAAAAGACTTTGGCACAAGCTTATAATGAATATATGGTAATTGGCCATTACCATGAAAAATTTTCCGTGAATTTTAGGTTCAAGTTAACAAGCCCGTTCCAAATGTACAAACCATTACTAAGAGATTTTTTTTTCGGAATTTTAAAAAAAACACGTTATGATGATAGCCAACAAAAAACTCATTTGGTTTGTTCATTGCCTGTCAGCTTCAGATAACCTATTTTAGGCAAAAACTAATCAGCTTAAAGCTGACTATGATCGGCATTCAGCTCATGAAGCTGCATTACGACACGCTTTGGAACAATTGCATCTAGAATTGGTTAACTTCATGAACCGTATTAAAACGATGGAGACCCAGTCGGATGATTTATCCAATGTTATTCAAGTGTTGCGAGAAGGTATTACGCTATTGGCAAAAATTCGAGGACAATGGATGGATTTGGTGAATTTCTTCGACAAGATCAAGCTAGTTCTTGATGAATATCTGATCAAGAGCATAAACAACTTTATGACCGGAGCGAAGGTATATTTTACAAGAATATAACAGTGATAAGTAAATGAATTGGGATCCTTCTGACATATGATCTTGTAGTGCATATGTTACGGGAAAATGTGAAATGATCAGATTTTCGGGGAAAAAGGCTTAGCCTTAGCATAGGCTTAGACTTAGGCTAAGGCTTAAGCTTAGGCTTAGGCTTAGGCTTAGGCTTAGCCTTAGGCTTGGCCTTAGGCTTAACCTTAGACTTAGCCTTAGGCTTGTGCTTAGCCTTGCGCTTAGCCTTGGGCTTAGGCTTAGACGTAGCTTTAGGCTTATGCTTAGCCTTGCGCTTAGCCTTGGGTTTAGGCTTAGCCTTAGATGTAGCCTTAGGCTTAGTCTTAGGCTAAGGCTTAGCCTTAACATAGGCTTAGACTTAGGCTAAGGCTTAGGCTAAGGCTTAGGCTAAGGCTTAGGCTAAGGCTTAGGCTAAGGCTTAGGCTAAGGCTTAGGCTAAGGCTTAG
>JAQGCP010002609.1:0-10153 GCA_034699885.1 Acrobeloides thornei | reverse complement strand
GCCCAATCTGGCAATGCTACATTTTATTTGCATGAGAAGAACATTCTTAGCGACTTGGCTCAATTGTCAATAATGATTTGTAAAGGTAGGATATGATAATTATGACTAATTTTGACATTGGATGTTATCCAACTTTTTGTGTTTCTCCAACGGATTTCCTTCAACTTTTGACTTTCACTAAAAATGTCCGAAATTTTCCTTTTTTTATCATATTTTTAATACGTATAGCTGAACAGCGGCGCAAAAACTTGAGGTTGATGACCCTAAAAACAACTGTGAAGTGTGTAAAAAAAATTTAATTTTAGATAAAATGCTTTCGAAAATAGAACTCTTAGTTGCTTTGGTTGAGTTCTTTTCATCGTTGGTAGTGATCGAACGAGTGCGGCAATTCTTGGAAACGCCACTTGGATTGGAGTTTGTTCGAGTTTTGATGCTGTTCATAATCGAAAACTCTCACTCCATTTTGTCATCTATCAACAATCACATGTCACAATTGGGAAGCTATTTCATTGAATTGATAACGAAGTAAGTATTTATGGCACTTATATTGATTGCCCACCATGTGAGCTTACAGGGCCCCTGTGACCGGGAGGCAATCTATGTAAGGTTACATGCGCACCTTATTCAGGATTGCTACTTCTAGCGCCGTAATTTTGGTCCAGATTTGAGGAAGTTTTAAATAATTTAGGTTTAGCATAATTTTTAGATGCCGCACACACTCAGAGATCCAACGCCAGAACATTGCCAAGATTATGTGCAATCTCTTAGAGTACTTGCCATCACAAGACTTCAAGAATACGACCGGCTTAAATGGAGCATTACAGCAGATGGTCATGAAGTTTATACTTGAAGATGAGCATATTACTGTCCGTTTCACAGACGTCATTGATTCAACGGCAACTGGAGAGATTTTTGAAGGTATGCTTTATTCAGGTGGCTTATATTTCGGATGAAGGGGTGAATTTCGGAGGAACGCACATTCAAAAAATTGAAAAATCTTAAAGCGGGAGGGCCGATTGAGGCGAGTTATCGCAAAAATTTTTTCGAAAAAAATGTTGAAACGATGAAAAAAATAGATCGAACCCGTGAGCCCAACGTTGCTTAACTTGCCGGATCGCTCCTTACTCACTTTTAAGAAAGTTTTTTGAATTATGTATTTGAATGGGCTTTACAAAAGATTTTAGAAAAGATGCGCCATCCTATGTTTGGTTGCAATCGTAATGACCGAGTTGTGGATCTTTCTATTTATACAACATGCAAAGACTTACTACCTGTTCAAAAAAGAGAATCAAATATGAACCCATCACCAATGCCCAGTGGCAACCCGAATGTCTATTACGCGAATTCTTACTCCGACGAAGTCGGGGATAGCTACGATGCTTATGGTTTTCCAATTTATTACTCAAAGCCAAGTAAGACTATTGCTTCGTGAATCATTTCTCTTTTTCTTTTTAGAACAAAAAAAGAAAACAATTACAAGTTCCGATCAACTAGATACCAATTTTATCACTCAATTGTTGTGCGATAATATTTCCCAGAGACAACCATTGGATGGAGAATGCACTTTGGAACAGATACTGCAAGTTTCAAAAAGCTTGGCTGCGTTATCTTCAAGTTTGGGTCGTGATCATTCTCGATTTTTATCGAACTCTTTTGCTGCTAAACCTGGAACATCTTCTTCTAGCACGAGTTCTTCGGATTTATCGCCACATGATGATGGTTATTTTGCGTTGACTTTGCGGATTAAGTCATTAAATATTCAAGGTATGACTGAAAGTAGAAATTCCCACCAAGTCTGAGAGGCGTTTCCAAGGGTTTTCGATGCGGGCAATCGATTTTTCGCATAAAAATACCCCTAATGAGTCATTTTGGAAAAAAAATTTCGCAAAAAAAATTAGTTGGGGGTGAACAGCATCAAATTTTTTAAATTAAATATTGACATTTTATATTTTTTCCTAGTTTTGAGTTTGATTTTAGAACTGAATCAAGAAGCAATTTCAACTTTATTTAAAGGCGGAAAGGTCTCAAGCGTCTCAACACTTCAATATTTTGCACGCTCTGGCGGCTTGTCTATCCTTGCCCAACATCTTCCAGTATACCAGCATTATATTCAGTTATTGTTGAAATGTGATGAAATTTCGAATCAGTTAAATGAGCACAAAGAAAAGCAGCAACGTCAAGCCCAGCCAACAACAGCAGCAGCAGCGGCGGCTCAACAACAGCTAAAATCGAAAGCACCACTCGGCTTTGTTAGTTCGGCGAATCAAAGTTCTTCGGGATGGGTGAACAGCACTGCGTATATTCCGCCATCATCAGCAGCAACTGAAGTTGAAATCTATGATCCCGAAAGTTGGAACGAATTTATTGCTGAACCAGGTAACATTGCTACCTCTTCTTCATATGTTGGCGGTGGTGGTAGTGGTGGTGGTGTGTTCAACATCGATTTACTTTTTGGTAATAGGTTATCTTCTAAGCACTGCATTTATTTTTCGAATGCTCACTTTAAAGGCACATGGAGTTATTTTGTTATAATATAATCACAGGGTGTATCGAGAAAAAAAACCTGAATTTGGACGATTTGTACATGTTTTTTCGACCTGAAAATTGTTTAAAATCCTAAAAAATTTTGAGTCGAAAAAACATGAAAAAATTGCCCAAATTCCGGTTGTTTTTTGATACACCCTCTATTTAATTATATTAAGGTTCGACGTCGAACTCCCAGACTTCGAGTGCCTTCCAACCAACGGCCATCCCAACAATTTCATCTCAAGCACAACCGTCATCATCAGAAGTCAAAACAGCCATATCATCGGACCCGAATTCTGGCTTGAAATATAAATGGACAACTGTCGGTGGTACTTCATCTTCGTTTCTCTTAGATGACTACGACTTCACTGAAGTTCCATCAATTCCTGCAAATAACGTAGTTTTTTCGGCATCCGCTTCGACAGCGGCATTCAATCCACCATCTGGCTTGTTGCATTATCTCACTCAACAAATGCCAGTGAATGTAAGTTTTTTGATGGTTATTTTTTGCGGATACTCTGGATGAGTGAACCCATGTGAATTTTTGTCGAAAAATGTTCCCTCTAACGTGATTTTTCTAGCGCAAATGCTGATGAATTTTACGTTTTTAAAGCGCAAATCTCGGTTTTGGTTCACGACATTGTGTATTCAAAATAAAATAAAAACTTGTTGGTTTGCTCATTCGAAGAAGGAGAACCTTTTTTTTAATATTATTTTGTGTATTTTAGAAAGATGCTTTTGCGAACAAGTTACTTACTACAGCTATAGCTAAGACCGATTCCATTCCACCGCATGTGATCATAGCACTCAGTATCTTTCTTCGTCTTGAAGGCTATCCAGAGTTGTTCGTGACATGTGAAAATCGTGTTCATGCCAAGAAGCTTCTTCGTGTTGCAATGGGGCTGCCATCAAGTGAAAGATGTAAGTTCTCAATTTTTTTCTTCTTACAAGGATCACTAGGTGCTATGACAAAACCACTTATACAGGGTGAAACTATAACTTTAAAAAATTTTTAGCTCCATCCGATTCTATTGCTGGTTTGAGGCCAATTACAAAGTCGACAATTTTCGATACAACTATTATGGTTAATCCTAAGGCAACGGTTGTTCCTTCTTTCTCTCCAGCATGTTTGCATCCCGCTGTTATGGCTAAGCAATCTATTGATGCGGAAGAATTTAGCAAATGTAGATTTTTGTCGTTTTGAATAAGAATATATATATTTTTTAGCAAATGAGGATGAAGTACTGGCGCTGTTTCCATTCTTTGTATTAGAGAAGTTGTTACAATATTCATCACCGTATCAAATTGGACTTCAACGTGCGCAATCGATTCGAGATCTTGCTTTACGTTTGGGTGTCCTGGACGTTATCCTATTGTGTTTGTCGCATTTTGCGCATCAAGAATCGCGATTTGAAACTCTTCGTCCTGATTCAATGGACCCACCTTTAGAATGCGTAAGTTTTTTGGCATAGCCAACTTTGCCACGAACGCATTTTCCATGAAAAATTAAATGATTATAATTTTTTAAATATTTTTTGACCAAGTATAACTTAGCTAGATTTCGTGGCCAAATCTGACGAAAAAATCGTAAAATTTCAAACATTGAGTAACTTCCTTACCCCTATGAGGCTCATTTCCATAGAAATTGATACAGCAAAAATCGACCCTATAAAAAAGTGTCCCTTGTGCCGAATAGTACCAAAACTTGTTTTAGGTTCAAATGATTCGCCAAGCTCTCAACATGTCTAGTCATTTGGAGGCGTTGAAGAATGCGTGTGATGCCTACGTGGCACAGAACCAAAGCTCGCGTTACCATTCAATGTTTGGAATTAACGGTCCCCAGAATGCGAGTCAAGCTCAACAGGACTTTTGGGTCAAAGGAACTGGTTTTGGTTCGGGGTATACTACATACGATCATATTTGCAATTGGATTTTCTAATATTTTTATTTTTAGAACTACTCAACAGCAATGGAATGTGAATCAGCATGTAGCAAAACGTCGTCAAGATGAAGCGACAACTCGAAGTCTTTTGAATGTAAGTGTTTTTTTTAAATTTTTGCCAAAAAATGATCAAATGGCGGTTTTTTTTGTTGAAACACCCAGTAAATGCTGTCTTTTTAGACAATTGCTTTCTTCATCAACCCAAAACCAGATCCTGATTCGACTGTCGTGCCAGCATTTGATCCAAAGAACCAAATAGAGTTAGATGTACGCTTGATTCAGTTGTTGAACCGCTCTTGTCTTTTGAAAACAATCCATTCGTATTTAATGAATGACTCTGTTTTGGTAACTTCTGTTTTTTAGATGGCTTTATTTTGAAAAAATTATTTTAGGACATGTCGAAACATGCCGATTCCCAACTCGCGGCGATAACGGTTGTTTTAGCTATGGCTACAGCACCACCGGTCATGGGATCAGCCTCGGTATTGTATGGAGGAGAAACAGAACCAGAAATGGAACATGATGGTGCAAAAATCGATTTGTTTGCTTTACTACTGCGTGATACTCATTTTGGGCAAACATTGCTTTCGGGACTTCAAAAGATTGGAAAATTAGTTGATGTTTACCTCAGCAAGCTTCAAAAAGAGAAGAAGACCGATAAAGAGTATGAAAAATTTTCAACAAAAAAATCGCAAATGACGATTTCATGGCTAAGCTAGCATTTTTAGAAATGTTCAATGCGCGCAATCGATTTTTCGCATAAAATTATCCCTAATAGATCACTTTTTTTTAAATTTCGCAAATTTTTTCATCAAAAAACGGCAAAATTCTAATTTTTTAAAGTCCACTCTATATTTTTCTGTTTAGGAATGTCTCACCAACCACGGTTGATTCTGAGCAAGAAGAAGGCGAAGAGAATCTTTACAAATTGTCACAGCTCGTTAAAGAGACAAGTGGTGCAGTACTGAAAAGACTCGGTGAATTCGAACAAGCAAATACTGAGCCGGTAGCTGGTCGATCATCTAGGGTGGCAGGCGCAACCGATGAGTTATACATTGAATCTATGAAGCCGCTTCAGTTTGAGTCGATTCCATTCTTTGAGAAAGACGGCAAGACCTTGAAGATTCCTTATCATTATTCGAATTCGATATCGAGCGCTGTTGGCCAAACTGCAAATCTCGGCAAACGAACAAGAAGATTGGCACAAGAAATTGTGACGCTAAGCACTAGTTTGCCACTTTCTCTTTCCTCGTCAGTGTTTATCCGAGCTTCAGAAGAACGTTTGGATATTATGAAGGTAGTTTTTAAATTTCAATTCTTTAAGACTGGTTCCGGCAAGGGACCTCCCCCTCCCTCCACAAACCTGGAAAAATGAAAAAATTTTTCCTTGGTCCCCCTTATGTTTTAGTCCAAAATTTTTTTGATCAAAAACTTTAAAGCTAAAAATGGTATTGGCCATTTTTAGCTTAAAAACAAGCATTTTTCAATCAAATTTTTTGCCTGCGGAGCTGTTTTGTTAAAAAATTTTCCCGAAAAACTTCCCTCCTCCCCAAATCTGGATCAAAATTACGATACTGATTATATATCGGGTTGAGTTACTGGTTGTATTTAGGTTTTGATTATGGGCCCTGAAAGTACGGCGTATTCGAATGGTTGCTTCGAATTCGATGTGTGGTTTCCAGCCAATTATCCCAACGAGCCAATGCAAGTGAATTTGGAGACGACCGGCAATCAATCGGTTCGCTTCAACCCAAATTTGGTATGAAAACAGCGAGAGAAAAAAATTTTATTTGATCAATTCTTTTAGTATAATGATGGCAAAGTCTGTTTAAGTATTCTGAACACTTGGCATGGTCGACCAGAAGAGCGGTGGCAGCCTTCAACTTCTTCATTGTTGCAAGTTATCGTCAGCATTCAATCTTTAATCATGGTATGTTTTTTGTGTAATTTCGTTTATATAAGCGAGATATTCTAGGTACCGGAAAGCTTTTTCAATGAGCCAGGTTATGAAAGACAACGTAATACACCGGCTGGAATTCAACAAGCTAGAGAATACGATGCAAATATTCGTCATAACACTGTTTGATAGTCTTATTTTATAGGTGTTTATAATATAAATTTAGATTCGATGGGCGATGGTTGAAGCGTTGAGACACCCTCCAAAGGCATTCGAAGAGGTCATTCGTCGACATTTTTGGTTGAAACGTGATGAAATTTGTTCCCAAATTACTGAATGGTATGTTGTATAGTTATTGGAAATATATGGCATGTTTTTCAAAAAAACCCCCAAATACACATTTCATTTTGAAAAATCAAACGATACAATTCATTTCTTTTATAGGATCAATGAAACCCAGACGCATATCAGCGATCAAGAGGAAAATAGCAAAACCCAGCTCAACAACCACCTCGCTTCACTCAAGAAAAACTTTGAGCTACTGAAACAAGAGTTCGTCAAGATGAAATGTCCTGAAGGCCTAGAACACGTTCAGTCGGCATTCATGGAAGAATCCACAAAAGAGACTTCGTCGACAGTAACCGATACTTCAGAGACATCCACAGCACCCGCTGCACCAACCGAAACTGTCACAGAAACCAATCCTGAAGTTGTGTTATGGTAATCGTATATATTGCATTTTTTTATTGTTCCCTTTAAATTGCCTTGACTTTTTGTTACCGAATGCTGCATTCGTTTTAGGTTTTGATATGAAGAAATGCTTTAAACTATTTTTGAAATGAATGCTATTTTTTAAATTAGCCCTCAAAACACGGCTGGGTGTGTGAAAAACGTAAAAAAATTCATTTCGCGGCGAAATCGACGAATTTTTTGATGCGGTCTTTTTTAGGTTAGGTCATGGGCCTTAGTTATTTAGTGCTGATGCACTAAGGCCCATTACTTAACCTAAAAAAAGACCATATCAAAAAAATTCTTCGATTTTGCCGAGATAAGAATTTTTTTACGTTTTTCACAGACCCAGCTGTGTTTTGTTGGTTAAAAATGGGTACTTAATCGTGTATAATTGTTATTCATGTTTTTGCTCATTGCTTTGTATACTATCTAATTGACCATTGTTTATTGATAAAGTTTTATTATTGAAAATATGAATTTTAATGAAAAGGCATTTTGTACTTGCTTTGTGTTACCTTTCGTTATAAAGACCGATATCAGGTTAAAGGACCAGTCCAGTAGGAAAAAAGTTGCCATTTTTCTTGATATTCGGAAAGATTATGAAGAATAGAGTATTTTTTGTTTTTACGGCATGTTCTGAATTGTAGTTTTCGAGATAATTGCGTTTGAAAATTTGAATTTGTTACATGTTTTCGTTGTAATACACAAACTTTTTTGAATTTTTTGCAGAAAAATCGATTTTTAAATTTTCATAAAATGAACATTATAGCTAAATGAGACGAATAAAATGACACGAAAATGATCCAATTTGAACATTGCTTTGGGTTATTGAAACGAAAACATGAATCAGAATTTTCGCTTCAATAACCCAAAACTTTGTTCAAATTGAATAATTTTGGTGTCATTTTGTTCATCTTATTTAGCTATAAAAACTGCTACAATGCTCATTTTATGAAAATTTTATGGTAACTTTTTTCACACTGTACTCTGGCTCTTTAAGATTATAAAAACATGGCATCAGTTTCGACCGTTCCTCCGTTGATAATCCGTCCAATTTCTAAGCATACAGCAACGGTTATATTTTTGCACGGTTTGGGAGATACAGGATTTGGATGGAAAGACGAAATGGAAGGAACGTTGAGGTTTCCTCATATTAAATATGTATTGCCACATGCTGCGATGAGACCATTCAGCTTCTATAATGGAACAAAGATGACTGCCTGGTTTGACAGATATAGCATGGGTTGGGACTGTAAAGAAGATAATTATGGAATTGAACAGGCTCGAAATTATAGTAAATTTTAATCTAGTCATAGAAATCCGGTTTGGTTTTGGCCAGTGTTGTTTAAGGCGGTTTTCAAGGCCTGGTTTGGAGCTACTACACAATAAGGGGGGACCACCCGCGTGAAAAAATTTTTTCTGTAAATGACCTCTCTAGGGGTAAAAACATGTGGGGAATCCGAATTTGATATTTTCGAAGCGAAAAATGCTTCCATGATTCAGGGAAGGCCTGTGTATTGAAGCGAAAGTCGCAAAATTGCATTTCAGGGAAGCGTTTTTTCGCTTTGAAAATGTCAAATTCGGATTTGGGTTTTCACCGGATTTCGTTTTTTTGTACAAAAATTCTCTGTTCAATCACTATTTTAAACCTTTAGGTTGAATCAAACGATTTTTTTCAGTTTACAACTTGATTGATCAGGAAGTGAATGCGGGTATTCCTTCGCATAGAATTCTGCTAGGCGGATTTTCTATGGGCGGTGCTTTGGCGTTGTATTCTGGTCTTACATGTCCTCGTAAGCTGTCCGGAATTTTGGCACTGTCTTGTTTTATCATGCAAAAAGATAAATTTCCTATGGTAATAGTTAGTACCATCTTTTTTAAATAGAATTGTTTTCAGGCCTGTACAACGAATAAGAATACTGCCTTATTTTATGGAACTGGTGATAGAGACGATATTGTATCCCTAGAAATGGTTCAAAAATCTGCCGACTTCATCCAAAATTTTCATGAAGACACTCGCCTTACTGTCTATAAAGGCTTGGAACATGCCGTTAGCTTTCAGGTTAGGCTCATAGGCGACACTAAGGCGGTTGTTACAATACATGTGTTTTACACATGTGTAAACACATGTGTTAAACACATTTATAAAAACACAACTATTTTCAATTCATGTGTTTACACACGAAAAAAACACATGCGTTTTCATACAAAAAAATCATATTTTACTTATTTAAACACATGAAAAAAACATGTGTATTGTGTAAACACATGGATAGCGTGTTTTTAAAAAATTTGATGTATTTTTTAAAAACATATGTGTGAAACACATGTATTGTAACAACCGCCTAAGGGGGCATGTTCCCACCCCTGAAATCTAAAAAATTTTCCTTAATAGTCCTGTGTTCCTCTCATAAAATTACCCCTAAAAAGTCACTTTTCGAAAGAAAAAATTTTTCGCCTGAGATTGACCCCAGATCTGTACTCCCCCTTTAAGAAAAAGTCTAAAACTCCCCCAATTTTTTGATCGATGCTCATATTTCGCATTTTGAGAAGCGGAAAAAATAATGCCAAAAAAGGAAAAAGTTCAGCTATATGTTTGCATATAAAATAATGCTCAAGTGACAATGAAAAAACGCTTTTAAGTAATAATAAAATGTGTTTTGTCACCATTTTACTTATTCAAAATACGATGGCTACTTGAACCAATTTTAGGAACTAGATGATATAAAGAACTTCATTTCAACTTGCTTGCCGAAGATTGACTAATATAGAAGATATATAGTTTTAGTAATAGTATTTTTATTGTTAATTATTCTACATTCCAATAAAATGAACTAATGTAGTATATGACCAAACGTAGAAATTTCGAAAAACGTGAGCCTGATTTGCACCCCAAAAAGATGCAGCTTAGTGTATGGTGGGATCTACAAATACTGAGAGTTGTTGGATTCGAAAGTGCGCATCAATGCGCCCTTTACACAACAACTCGAGCAGTCCGTCAAAAGAGGCCTGACAAGTCCAAGGTCGTCCTACAGCACGACAAAACTAAACCTCAT